>JAULBU010009380.1:0-24921 GCA_032358235.1 Odonthalia washingtoniensis
ATACAACAGAACTTTCTGTGTCTTCAGGGCCTCTAAATATGGCTCATGGTAGTGGAAGTGCTACTATGTCTGAATCAGACTCTGCAAATCAATGTATTTCTGATGGTCAACAGGCAACGTTCAAAAACAAATAGCAAATAGAGTTCAGAGAAACTATATAGCTGACGGACGGCTAGGCGCACGATTTAAAGTAATTAGCTACCTTCAAGTGACACCCCGTCAGCGCCACGACGCCGGTTATATAAACGGTACAATCAATGAATTTATCTGTCTTCATTTCTTCTTCACTATCCCCGCCTTTTTGTAAGTGCTCGTGTTTTGAGCATATAGATAGCAGTCCATATTACATATTGGAAATTGTAATTTCTTTGAAACAAATTAAAAATATGGACTGCCGTCCATGTTAAGTTTTTTTTATGTCTAGCAGTCCATATTGTCCTAGGGAGCAATAAAAATGAGGCATTACGTCATGTTGAAATGAAAGGATATTCGCACAAAAACATTTGCCAGATTAGTCCTTGATGTCGTCTGCATGTCCAATATTCTTCATTTCAGAGCTCCATGCCAACCAATGAAATTTTATGTACGTCCCAAAATCAACTATGGATAGCAGTCCCTATAAGTAAATAGTGTGGGATAAACCAAAAATAGGATGTGCTCGCCTAATTAACGGTGCACTTTTAATTGAGAGTGGAAACAGCATAATACTCTGTGAAATAGTGATAATAATGTGGATGGCCGAAAGTTCATCGATGAACGATGAGAATAAGTCAAGTAATGAGAAAAAAGGAGACATGAACATATCGGAGAAAGTCTCACACTATTCCTTGTCTGATATTATTATCATCATCAATGGTTCTGAATTTTTTGTTGTTGCATTTAGTAGAAAGTTGGGTCTAGTGGGGAGTAATGGTTTAGTTAGAATGTCGAAGAGATTGTTTGTGGTTGGTACTCGAATGAGTTGGATGTTCCTTTTTTGAATATGATGATTAGGATGATAGTGTTTTATTTCGATATACTTTAGTCGTTTAGTTTTCCCTGTATGATTGGAAATGTCGATGACGTCATTATTATCTATGAGAAACAGTGTTGGTGGTGCATTTGTTTGTAGTAGTCCGGAATGCAGTCTTCGAAGCCAAATTGTGTACGAGGGAATTGGCGTACCGTAGGATAAATGGATCTATGCAGAGTTCGATCGTCTATCTTTGGACTCCACGTAGTCAGAGTCAGACAAAATTGTTAGTGGAGATGTTGATGACTTGTTGAATGAGTGACCGTTGTGAGCTGTATCATTGAGGTATCTCATTACATGTTGCAGGAGTGCCATGTGTGTCAGGGTGGGATTTTTTATAAATCTGACTAAACGTCCAGTGGAAAATGAGATGGTAAACCTCGTACCGTCAGCCAAGTATCTTATTTCACCGAGGGATGACATGTACAATTGTTTCTTATTTTCACCGATAAGTGTGTCTTCGCTTTGTCATCATAATGTGGTTTGTGCGGCATTGGTATGGCTCTCGGATTTGAATTGTGCAGCTTCATTTTGTGAGTCACTTTTCATATTAGATCCGGTTGGAAGATGTGTATGTCTTCATTTGTTTCGTATTTGATGGACCATCTCAAGAAGGTGGATGGATTTCTCATATATGTTATGGTATATTTTAGTCGGAGTTCTTCCAGAAATGCGTCAATGTCGGGCAATGTGGGGGCTGTTACAAGGATGTCGTCTATGGTTACTGGTTTATAATCAATCTAGTAGAAACTTTTTTAAAGTGAAGACAGGGGTCAGAGTTGGATTGAATGTAATTTGCAGTAGTAAGATGCTTATGGAGGCCTGATAAGTAGATATGTCATGCAGGTTTTATCCATATAGATTCATACGTAAAATGCCGTATGGGCAGACTGGGTGGGCATTTGTTCCATCAGATAGGGGAATTTGACGTACATGAACTACGTGATTCTGGTCATATTGTTCATGGGTGAGAGCGGAGGCTATGTCTAAGTGTCGAATTGGTTGATTGTTGTATCCCGCATGGGAAAAAAGTGCCCGGGAAGAAGATGTTTCGGCAAATTAGGCGGATGTCTTGTCTGGGTTATAATGTATTGATGGTGTCATAAGGTTGCCGGGTATGGCACACCTGGCCTTCCATGCGGTAATAGTGCCATCCTCATCAAGTTTGTACGATACGTCATAGTCAGAGATATTGGTCTGAGGTTTTTGATATGCTTTTGAGTGTGTTGAGGGTCATTTTTTTGAATCCATTGGATCAATTGATTGGTAATGAGCAATGTAATTTTCTAATCATGAGCGGAAGATCATTCATGAACATCATGATATGATTTGGCTTGTTTGATATGTTTGGGCTGTGGTGAGACCGCAGTAATTATGGTAGGCGCAGGGTGGTGGTGGTAGCTTTTGAAAGCTGTACCTAGAATTTGCGATGGTCCTAGAGCAGAATGGTACTGTAGAAAGTCGCTGGATTTACATGTTGATAGTTGAGATGTATCTGTGAACAAATTTTCAAATTATTCCGAGTTTGTGTTGTGGAAAAATCGGGTAGGTCGAGATCTGGAATCTCATTTTTTGTTCGAGTTTGAATTGGCGACGGTGCCAATTGTGCCAAACGGGAGAAATAGTGTGGGCAATGGCAAATTAGGTTGCCTTATTGATATAGGGTCTTGTTAATTTTGGAGCGGGGGATTCTGTCGTACTTGTATACAGCATCAAGGATTGCAAATCCCAAAAATGAGGTGGTTGTTTGCTGTGGACCAAAGATGCACGAACAGCGTTCATGATCGTCTTGTTGACCCTGTCGGATCGAGAGTTGGTTTGAGGTTGTGTTTGGTGTATCCATTATTATGGAGATATGATGTGATGATTCGTGATAGATATTCCTTGGCATTGTCTGAATGGAGACTCTCAGGGAGACGCCCATGTATGCGTTCCATGTGATTGATAGTGCCCGGTATAATTTGTGCGAGTTGGACCCTGGATTGGATGGGTTTATCAACGACATATCGTGACACTGTGTCGATGAACGTATCAATATGTCTATGCGCTCGGCCTGACGGTGTATTGATAGGGCCCATAGTATTGCTTGCTAATGATTGGCCTGGAATGTTCGTAATGTTATTGAATTGACGGTGGGGCCTGTGCAGCCTTTCATCTGCACAGGAGAAGCAGGTAATAAATATGTCTATCGGTATACTGATGTGTGAAATTGATGGATAATTCCCGCTGGAAACTATTTTGCGTAATAGGTTGAGTGGTGCATGATTGTACGCCAATTTCATGGACATGATGCGATCAGACGGGGTGGAGGATGAGAAATCAGGTGGTATAAACGTAATTCAACGTTTGATCGCAGATTTCCTTGTGGATTGAGATGCTTTGTCATTCAGTTTAGTGGTGGTATTCTGCGGTTTGGAGAATTGGATTGTATTGTTGGAGATGCGTTCTTATTTGTACGAAATAGGAGAGGAGGGCGGGATGGGTGCAGGCCTGATGAATCTATCTGTTTCATATAGTGGTATTATTCTGTAGGAGGCGTTTTGCCATCTGACAATGAGGCGACTTGTTATTTTCTTTGGCAACTTTTTTATGTCTGTGATGAAAGCTTTATTGTGGGTAGAAATCGTCGCTTTATCTGGGTTCGTAATTTCGCTTATATATACGAGTGTTTCCCATCCCAATAAGCACAGCCATCACGAGAACCATTGCCATCACCATCCCATCACCATCCGACGCTCTAGAAGCATTACAATCAAAATCGCCGCAACCACCAAAATCACTGTCATCGATATGAAACTGGTCCCCATTTTCCATCCTATGTTCTACCAACCAGACTAGGCCTCATTTAATTTCGTTCGTCGCCTACCTTAGTACCGCTCCTTCCACTACGATCCAAAAGTTCACAAATAACCCATCATTAGAAGTGATGAAAAACATGCAAAGATGTGGATTTCTATATTCACACATTACTGTTGACTTATGTGAAATGAGATTTTCCACCTTCATAGTTTTAATTCATCGGTTGCAATTGAATATCGTTTGTTTTCATTGGCTATGTAGTTTCATAGACGTCCTTAAAAGCCTCTCTAAACAGTATTGGCGAGACTTTTAGTGTTGCAAGAGGACATATAGAGGATTTTGGCGTTACCGATACACCGTGTAGTTTGGAAAATGAATTTTCGCTATAATTCATCCGTAAAAATTAAATCCAATTTTCTTTATAGTCTTATAGTATACTAGACTAATTATATTATAGCATATCCACCGGTAGTCCGGTGGATATGCTATAATATCCTTAGTGCCTAGTTTACAAAATCCACAATGGAGAACTATTCAGTATGAGGCAGAGTGTAGGAAGAGCGTTCTCTCCACCGAAACCACTAGAAAGATAGGTAGAATAGTTTGTCAGGCCTAAAGTATCTCAGGGAGCCGTAAAGGTAGCCCTGTTCCAAACAGACTTTTCCTACAGGATTGTATCTCGATGAGATAATTAAAACGAGCGCGTAAAAAAGGTGTAATAAATCGGTGTCATTCGTAGGCGGATGTAGGGGATGAATGCTAAAATTCGTGCCATTAGGAGCGTCAGAAAGGAAATAATTAACATGAAACCTGTAAACTAAAATGTCACAAGCTAGATGGTTTGTCTGTCGGGTTGTTATTTGAACGTATTTTCGGGGACTCCCCGCACATACGTTCAAAACACAACCCGACATGGCTTTTGCTTTATTAAGTCTACCTCCTTCCGACGGAGGTAGACTTAATAAAGCAAAATCCATGTCTGTGTATTAGTGACATCGGACGAGGATGCCGAATTTAAAAGAGTGGCCTTTGCTGAAATATGCAATGGTGGGGGAGGAATCTGTGATAAAGATGACTACTAGCTTCCATTTCTTTTTGACCAGTTGAGCGCAAGACTCGCGATAGCTGCTTCTAATTCGTTGATGTGCTCGCTTTTTGATTTCGAAAGATTCTGTGGAGACAAGGTTGTGAAGGTGGGAATTGTGAGTAGGTGTTGGAATTTTTCTGCTAAAATCTCTTGAGCGAGGCACAAAATCTTGTGGGCGACCTCTGGATGTACGTATATGTAGAAAATGGCCCCTGAAAACTGCGACACATCAAATTCTATTATTATGGGCATAATCTGTTCCATTTTTAAGGAGAATCTTGCACGTGGTCGTGCGTTATATGATGTTGAGGAACTATTTATTGTATGATGTATGAAAGAAAATTGAAGTTAGATATGTTGATGAAGGTGATAATGGAGGCATGTTTGTGTATGTGAAGGCATATTTATGGGTATCTAGGTTAGGGTGGGAAAGTAGTACAGGCTACAGGATCATTCCTATCCAGCTTTGCAATGTTGAAATAGGAACGAAGGATGCTGAATGTTATTGGATTTCAGAAATAAAGTGATGGGAGTTTTTCTAAATTCGGTGATAAAGAAAAAGTGTTGATGTCAAAGGTGAGGCCGATAAATTCAATGACTAATTTTTCTGGATTTTGAAATGAGGATGATTGTTTTGAACTGTTACAGAAATTATCTGAATTCAGTAGATTTCGAGGAAACTTGTGGCAGTGGGTTTTGATTGAAGGATCTCATTTGGTGACGAAAATTTGAACTATGATGTTCCAGGCCAATAGTACCTAGCGTGAAAGTGAAGGGTGCTTATGCTGCATTCAGAAATTGTAGAAACATTTCAGTATTGAAGGGAATGGATGAGGTTCGGAATAAACGATATGGCTTATGAATGATATTGTGGAAATTTTGATTGTCTTCCGTGACGCTCCTGGTGCATCCCGTAGGTAGGGCCACCTGCCTGGGTCCAAGTAAACTGTGATGTTAGGGTAGGAGGTTTCGATGTAGAATTGTCGTAGTCTATGAAGTACTATTGTATAAAGTTGGAAAAGAACAGCGAGTTGATCTGTCAGAATAATTTTATGAAACATGTTACAAAAATCATCAAGGTAAAATGCGTAAAGTTGGTCTTGGGGAGCGATTTGGGTGAAATTTGTAGGATTTAGGAGTGGCAGCGGAGAGGAGAAGGCGTTTATGAATATTAGCTATGATAGAAGTCGGTGGGTGTATATTTATTTGGTGACAGTGAAAAATGTGAGTTGTAACGTTTAGGCATGTGAAGTGAGTGGGAGTGTGTTGTGGTCGTGCATTTTCCATTAAAGGAGACCTGCTTGCTAATATTGGTGAAAATCTTTTCGTATTTATCATCCTTTAGATGGATTTTTGGTGACAGAATCTTTTTGAGATTTAATGAGAGGGCGGTAAGGATAGAAGACTGAAAATGTTTCTAAAATCAGTGGTTATGAGGTAATAATGTCTGGTGGTAACTATTTCAGCAATTTTGCGGTTAGTAGCGGGTGAGAATGTTGGCGTGTTGGGGAAATAGAAAGTAAGTTCGGATTATTTGTAGTGCAACTTCCCCGCTTGAACATGGATACGGGTTCTGGGTGGTTAATAGAGGTTAGGATCCGTAGAGTGGTCCTGTGGGGGCAATAATTTATATGTGTGTGGTTTGTCGGGAAAGTTGCATCAAACTGTGGAGACTCTGATTGCTTGTTTCGAACAAATCGTAAATTTAACATAGGGGAGGGAAAGGAGTAAAATATGGGCAGGAGTTACGTAAGTACGCCCATTGTCGATATTCATAAAATTCTGGAGCTCGATCGCGTGACGCATAGGTTGGAGCTCATGGAGAGGTCGTCCGCAATAAAGATAACTACTAGTGCGTAAACATTTAATATTTATGAAAATGTGGATTTAGGTCAGGGGGAGGGAAGGTTATGAGAGAGGTTATATGGGAAGAAGGAGGAAGGGGTAAGAGTAAATGGAAAAAGTTACTCATTGTCTGCGGATACAAGTAGGATTTTTCTCGTTTGTGTTGTGGTTAGTTTGTTTTGTTGTACGTGGTGCTGTAGATGGGATATGAGCTTTTCCGTATGCATAAGAGGAGTTATTTGTATTATCTCTCCATCACTGACCCTGGTAGGTATGGCATTTACTGAATCGCAGAGGTTGACAAAGGATGAAATTTGTGCAGGTAGGACCATGCATCCTAGGATGTCGTGCCGCCTGGTATTCTCAGGTTTTTATCACTGTTTCGATTTTCAATATCACGTATAGTCTTCATAAAAAAACGTGCATACATTAGGCGTATTTGTTGTTTGATATGGAGATGTGTGGCCGATTATGATGAAGCTTATCGTTCGCTCCATGCGAATCCATCTCCGTGGACGATGGTTGGGGGTTAGTTTTCTGTCGATTGTTGGTACCGAAGAAATTGTGGACATAGGTAGGTATATTGTCTCCTAAGTTGATTCATTGCACTATAATATTCGTGGTGAGTTTATGATGCACTTGAATATCACTCTCCTTTTTTTCCTGTATACGTGTCGACAGGAGTTTTGAACCAATTTTTTCTCTCCTTTTTGAATGGCGGATTTATTATAACGTTTTTGAGGGGTGAGGTCGCGATCTTCATTGAATTCAGAAGCTGAATTTGAATCTGTATCTGAGTTATATTCCGGGCAGTTGGACGCAGGGGGAGAAAGATGTTTGTCGTGGTTAGAAAAATGTTTGTATATCGTTGTGATGTGGATCATGGTGTTACTCCTGAATAATTTATAATTTAGGTTGAGGTATTATATGATTTGAACGGAGGCTTGGAGCGGATGTGAAAATTGGTTTATAGGTAAAAGTTATAGCCTATTATTGCGGTGTGTTCTGTGATGACTTGATTTGTGGATTCGGACGATGCTACTATTAATTCTTTTATTATTAGGGAAGGTTGGATATGAGCAAGATGCAAGGAGGTAGTGTTGTGAGTGAATATATCTTGATTTTGATTGATATTAGGACGAAACTTCCGGTCCGTAGCAGGAGGTGGAAGGAGTGAAGGTGAGCGTGCCTGTAGTACTTCCCCAGGGACGAATATTTGGAATTCGCCCACACTAATTGCACCGTTTCTACCCATTTTTGTGATGTCTCCCTGTTTTCCGTTTTAGGACTCTTTTTTTCTCTATTTCGACACGTGTCCACCCGTTTTCCTCTATTCAAACTCGTGGTTCTTATATACCTGTAGACTTAGGTCTATTGTTCTGTAAGCACCACCAGTTTTAGATATGAAATATGGGCTCCATGGAACCAAACGGGCGCTGATAAAAACCGGGCATCTTTCCCCTGGCAGCAATATGGCCCTCAACTTTCGTGTCGACTACTACTACCCGACGAAATGAAAAACCAACTATCACCATCCTTCGGGCGGGACTACGACAATCCGCAAGTGCTCCCCCACGTGCGCGCCCTCCGAAAGGCGCCATTGGCAGCGTGAATCACGCTATCATCTATCTCCCCTACCTCACAACCACGATGGCGTTTACAGTCCACCGTCTTGTCTAGTTCTCTTTCTCTTCTCTTCCACCTCGTCCTACTACTGTACTCCCGAACCAACCGCGACATTGGAGGGGTACTACAGTGCGATGGCGGGATTCGGTAGAGCAGGTGGGTTTTGCGGAACCTAAAATAGATCCACTGGTAAAGTTAGTGAGGGAGAATCAAGTTACGAAAATGTTGGATTTTTAGACTACGTCAGTATTTAGTATGTATTCGGACTCTTCGGTGGAAGTGACAGAAGGTCTGTTCACACGGTAATAATTGGTGCATAGGTGACGAAGTCGGTGGAATTATAGGGCCTTAATATGGAGGTGTTCCATGCGTTAATGTTTTCGGAGGTATTTGTGCCATATACAGGTTTTGGGTGGTGGAAAGTGAGTTGGGTGGTTCAAATTCAAATTTAAGTGGGTGCGTGGAAGAAATTTTCTTATGTGATAGAGTAGTTTAAAACAGAATAAAAGATCCAAATGCCGTAGTTTTGTTGCTTTTACTCGGTGGTGTTAATTTCAGTAGAGGCTATGTTTAACACAAGGTGATGTTGAGGATGGAAGGTTATATTTAGGGTTTTGTTTCTTTGAATGATTACCAGAAGAATAAAAGTGGTAACAGGGCCTGAATTTCGGAATATGTGAAAACATTGTGTAGGTGATATATTTGAAATGTTTAGATAGTATATATTGGGTAATGTTTTGGTATGTAGGGTGCGTTTATATTTAATGCTAGTAAAACATGACTAGTAAATAATTTGGAAAAATAAATAAATAATATATTATTAATGAAAATAAATGAAAGGATTTGTTAGATGGGTGTGGCGGGACTGGGACTACTGTCAAAAATAGTTTATTTATAAACTAGATAATTATAAAGCTTCTCGTATTTATTGACTCGCGATTGGTGGCTGGAGGATATTAGGAGGAAGGAAAGCCAGGACTAGTCGTTTGTAAATTAATGGTTAAATGCACGATGTAGGTCATAACCTTCGTCAAGGGTAATTTTCGAATAGAGACGTTTATGAATACTTCAGCTTCTTCTACCACATGGGAAGATCGGTTGAAACTGGGGATAGGTGAGATTTTTTAAGAGTCTTTCTTTCTGTTCTTGGAACTGATATGGAATTTAACGGGGTGACTTCTTAATAAAATAATGGTGTAGGTACAAGAAATGGTTAGGAATTGATGCTTGTCTACATGCTTGTCGGTTTTGGGCAGAAGAATATTAAGTGAAGCTATGTCTGGAGTGAAGGACAATGTGCGCCTGTCGCCTGTTATGGCTACGTTTTACTAGCTGAGGAGTTTCATGACTTCTCAAGTCCCTAGTAGACAATAAAATCTTCGAATAATTTCTAGGGGTGCTTCAGACTGACCAGCTGCTATTAGCTTAGCAAAAACTTCATTGTGAGTTGATACTTTATGATTGTGTCTGGGAGTGTCGGACTCAGCTTACATCATTCTTTGATCTGGTTTAGTTGTGGTTGGGAGTTGTGCCTGGTCATGTTAAGTTTTGGTGCTACAATTTAGAGGTTCAAGTTGAGTCACTCCTTTTTGGTCTTATATCTAGTTCTCCATTATATTATTATTGGATGTATTCGGCAATAAATTTCCTCATATGTGTGGATCATTGAGGGGCAGATCATATTTCATAGAGATGACTTTTTTAATGCATTATTGTATGCGAGAATGATTTTTGAAGAGAGTTTCTTTAGGTAATTGTAGCATATTTTATGTTCACCCGGATAGGAATATGCAAGAAGGCAACCCGCGCCAGAATAGGCATTATATAGCACGGTTAATTAATTGACCAGTTTAACAAGATCAGTATTTAAGCGTATAGTAAGGTACGTGGGTATTCCTTTTCCTCACAATGGAAAATACAGTACAAAATGGGATACAGCTCAGTGGTTCCCAACGTGTGGGACAAAACTGTAGCCACGTGAACTTTTTACACGTGCAAGGAAGAAACTAGAGTCAGTCAATAAATAACTGGCAAGACACAGAATCATACCTTTGGGGTGCAAAACGTAGTATAAAAGAAACAGTAAAGAACTAAACCTGAAAGAATCAGGCATAGCATTATTGATCATAGGAATCGGTCTTTGAAGAAAAAAAATTACTCCTGAACACAGAAGCTTTCACGAGTAAGAAACCGACTTTTTACGCATTAAAACCGCTGTCCTCTTTCAACATGGACTACAGTGCTTCTTACATACATTAGGAGTAAGTCTAGGGTCCTGCGTGCTGCAAGGTTCCGACTCACCATAGTAGTTGATTTTTTTCCAGTGTTCTTGAGCAGATTATTGCAGTCGATTATATAATGTTTGTTTTGAAACAGGATTGGATGTGTGAAGGTATATTTGGGGTGCTTATGAGCATTCCCAACGGTTGAAAAATATTACTAATTTTTTCTTTTTGGCGAAATGGGTCAAAGAGATCTCGCCCAACGGTTGAAAATAGACCCATTTCTTAGCCCAGACCAAAATCCCGACTCATTTTTTAAAAAATGAGACAAGAAAATTGTGCAAATTATCAAAAATAGTGAACGCAACTCAACATCTCATTGGACAATCATCTTGTCCTGAAATTTAAACGGTAGCATTGCATTGTGGTAGTAGTACTACTAGCAGTAAATTTAGTAGTTGCAGGACATTGGAGGTAGTTGATCAATACTTGCAATCATTGATTCACAATATGTTCAAAACTTCCATTGCCTTCTTCGCAACCAACATCACGAAAAACAACACCGTTAGCAACACCCCCTACACACCGTCTTCATTTGAAGACACACTTCTATCTCAATCAACCAAGAAGAAGCCAAGCATAGTGTCTGGTTTCACTACTCCTGATGATGAAACACTGACGAACGCTTAGATACGTGTATCACGGATGACATCGTTGGGGGCGATCAGAAAGATGAGGTATTTGTCGAGGGGATGGCGAAAATGTACCGTACATTTTCGCCATCCCCTCGACAAATACCTCTGTCTTGACGACAACTGCACACCACCGCACAGACCAAAACGGTCAACAGAATCCATCAAAAAGAGAGTAAATAATATTCTTTCAGACTGTCAATCATACGCAACATATGTTTCAAAGGTCTCAAATTGTAGGCCAAGTAGTTTTAATGACCAATATGTATTGCATCTGGCAAACGCACTTCATAACATGTTGGAAGTGACACCCTTAACGGAAAATTGTGGCCTCCATTCAATTTTCTGTCTTGTTGGGAAATTTTGGAGGATCCTCTAAGTTTGAATTATCTACATCGCCCAATAACAAATACAAGGAGAAAAAAAAGAAACCGAGATCGAAGAAATAGAAACTGCAGAATCATCCGCCGTAGATGACAAAAATGAAAAAGAATTATTTTTCCGTCCAATTGGAAGGAAAGGAAACGGATGAAACAAAATGAGGCTAGAGATTATATTGCTCGAAAGAAGTTGAAAATTTTTGAGTAATCATTAGCAATTAGCAGATCAAAACTAAATAAAGGAGTTAATTAAATCACAAGAATAAATGGCGTTGTTTACTTCATCTACAAAGGATAATGATGACCCAATGGTTATAGAATACATGAAAATTATGCTTAAGTGTGTATTACATAAAATTAAAATTAAGGCATCTCAACCTACTACTCCCAATAATTACGAAAAGTAAATTTAACGCAATTTGATGTACGAAGAGCGAGAGTTTTAATTATTTTAGTTCTTTATATATGTTCTCAATAATTAGTCTTCTAGTTTTCATATATTCGCCCACGTTTTGAAGTTAGGAGTTAGTGGCACATAATTCAGTAATAGATCTTGGTGAAGTCACCGATCCATTCATATTGTCTCGAGCGTAATATCATTCTACATCATCTCCAACTATAGTGTTACTATTTATATAATTTTCATGTTGATGTTTTTGAGTGACCTTAGTTCACTTTCCATAATTTGATGTAAAATCATGCAAAAATACATAATTTTCTTCATTTCTTCTTTGTGCTAAAGGCTGTTGGGAATTGAAATAATATGAAATTAATATTGCAAGACACCAAACGCACGATAGATATCTTTTCTTTTACCTTCTTTTCTACAAACATAATATGATTCTTCATCATTTCATGGGTTTAAAAGTTAATTTACAAATCATGGTGCTTTGTGGTACATCTCATCTGATACTCAGTATGGTTTATTTCTTTTAACTGAGCCAATTTCAAATTCACAAGATCTTGTATATGTTCCATTTGTAGTATAGCCATCTAACGTTGATGCTTCAAATACATTAATATCATTATTTTAACTTTCCATCCAAAGCAGTATGTTTTACATATACATTCGATCTTGAGCTAGTACTTCCATTGTTAAAGTAGGTATTTTTTCTTTACCTTTGTTTTCACCACGATGATCAGTTGGGAAGTTCTTCCACTAAACTTTTCATGCATTTCAATTCTGTTGACTTGTCTATTCTAATTTATTCAACAGCCGCGTCTGCAGAAATTCCATAAGCCAATAATCTAACTTCTTCCATACACTTTTTGTACTCATTCGAACCCATTAATCCCATGTAATCTCTTCGTTGTTGAAAGAAGGGGTACGTTTTGTTGAATTTGCGCATGATTACAAGAAAAATGTCGTGAATTATACGGTATCGATGATTAAACATTTCTGCCGGATACGTAGGCTATTCTGCAAAGTAGTCCTGGTGAAGCCGAATGACACCCGCCGCTCGGTTTCTGCTGATATTGACTGGTCTCCCCCAACCGGGATCCTCTTGCGTGCTTCTCTGCATCAGACTCATCAGAGTCAGTGAGAAGCTCGCTTATCATTTCGTCAAACTTAACGTCTTCGATGTTTTGGATGAACAAGTCGTTTACTGACATCAAAGTTGTGGAACGTGTGCGTTTGGTTTGGGCTAACACCGGTGGGGTACTTTTTGACTCATTTTACCAATTTATTAAAATAGCCTCACCCAATTAACTCCCCACACGTGTTACCAAAAAATTCAACCGTTGGGGATGCTCTAGGGATGAAGGAGTTGTTGAAAGTCGAATTTCGTTGTTAAATATCTTGGTCGATTTGTATGACTTGGCGTATCATGCTGTTTTGTTTTGATTAATTTTCGTGCCTTTTTTTCTTATCGTTTTCCACGTGTAACTTTGATTCCCATTTGCTACGAAGGTCTACTGCTCGTTGCTGTCCACTTTCACAAAAATAATACAATAAAAAACTTTTTGCGCGGGTTTTACTCAGCTCTCATTGGCTTAAAGCTTTAAATTTGTAAATTTTCCTCTTTTTGTATGCACCCAGTGTCTCTCGCCTGTACTTTTAAGTAATAAATTGGGTCATTTCGCGACCCAGGGGGTGACCGTCTGCAGATTTTGACCACTGAAGCCCCTAAGTGGTCTAAATCTGCACTCGGTCAACGGCCAAATAAATACGAAAAGGATACAAAAATGTGCTGTTAGGCATGCCGTGACATCACAACAGTTGTGACAGTAACAGATACTTAGCCCCCTTTCAAATAGTTGGACGATACAAATAAAACTAAACGGTGTAACACAACAACAATAAAATTTATTTAATAGGCTCGAATATTTAGAAAGACAGTGCAAGGCCGTTAGAATTTCTCAAAATTTTTCAAATTTTTCAAATTAAAATTTAAAAATGGACCAATCAAGTCCAGCGAAAAATAACGCCTGAAATAATCGGTGCACAAAAAATCGAAATTTGGTAATCCCTTGTTTCGCACTGTTTCAGAACAACGGCTGCAACGTTCTGAATTTCTCATCCATCGCTTCACCGCTCCGCCTGTCGCCACCACCTTCGTTCTGCTCCCCGCTTACGGCCGTCCTCTCCCTTCTTATCCATCTTATTGTCGTCGTTTAGTCATCTCGTTCATGGTTAATCTATCGACAAATCAAGCTCTTCGAAAAATTTTGACTACAATTTGTCCGTTTGGCGCTTTCCCGTCTTAGATCGATTTGCTGCGAGCTTGGACACCTCCTAAATTATATCTGTTTCATCCCTTTATTTTTTGTTCATTTCTGATTTTCCTCTTCCTCCCCCTTTTTTCGGTGTGATACCGTTGAGTACGGCAGCCTATGGACGAAGATAACCTCAACACAGGCTCACATCTTGACCACGATGCTACAAATGATCCAAATGGATCAAGTTTTGTCCAGAACAGCGGGAATTCTGCACCAAACATCACTGACGATGCAGTTGCCACTGGCCCTGACGTTTCTTTCGAAAACCTCCACACAGAAGCCGCCAATGAGTTGATATCAGCAAGATCTTTTCTGCTCAGTAAACGCAGTGAAAAAATTTTACGGAACCTTGAAAGAGAGAGCCGCTGCCTTAGACGAGTGCGTCGGCGGGTTAAATCCACTTCTGTTTTGTGTAATGCATTGAACTCGGTACCGACAATCAATCAACGCACTGATAAGCTTTCTAAAGACATCGCTCCTCCAAGGGGCATTCAATGGGTACGAGCACGAACCAATGTACGTCTTCCTAGCGGCTTTGGAGCATCTTTTTACATTCCTTACGTTGACGAGAAAGAGGAAAATATTCTTAGATCTACTGTAGTTGCCGATGAATTATATGAAGATGAATCGGATGCAGATGATGATTCAGACTTTGAAGGGTGGGCGTCTGTTGGTACTACCAAAGGATCAGGGATGCGGAATCGTCGAAGCAGCAAACCTGTTGTACGTTCAGGTAAGCGCAAGGTCGCCGATCTAATTTGGGAGCGAGCCGCCAAACGGCTCACTATCCATCGACTCCTACGGCGTTATAGCAATTTGACAGATCCCGGATTTGATGCTATTACGAGAGGCCTTCGATTTTCATGCTCAAAGATCGTCAAAGGCTATATCGAGATTATCAACAAACGGAATGAAACTTGGAATGATAAAATAACGGAAAAGCTTCAAACGGACATGAGTTTCAAAAAAGTACTCAACGTTGTTCAAGGAAAAACAACTGTGTCAGCTGGTCAAGTGTTACGGGGTGATTCGATTCCGTACTTCTTTTGTCGACGATGCTACGTGTTTCAATGTACAATTCATGGTAATGATGATTATGGACCGATGGGACAGATCCCGGACAGATCTCGCAGAGATTCTGCACCAAAAGATATCGCTGACAAGATTCCATCTCTCTGTGCTGACCTAGAAGCTGACGCCTGCTGGCATGTGAGAGAAGATTCGTCTGACACTAGTGCAATTTCATCGTGGTGGACGCATCTTCAAGAAGATTTCGTCGAATTCGCAACTGACATCAAGATGCTTCTGGAAGAACAACTCCCAATCTTCGGGGATGACCCATGTCGAGTAACAGAGGTTATTCGTGCCTTACTCCGTGACACCCGGGATTGTACGCTTATTACATGCCAGCGGATGGGGTACATAATGGTAACTTCCTACCGCAGTTTGCTGTCTAAAGTTGAACCGTTAACGGCTCGCGTCAAGTCTCAAAAGATTCGAATCCCGAAACCTAGCGTGGAAGCGAGGTCAATCAACGGTGGGAAACGACCAGACTTTTGGCCTTGTCGTCATGACGGCGCGTGTTCCAAAGAGAACTGTAGCTGTGTTCGGAATGGCGTACATTGCGAGAAGTACTGCGGATGTAACCACAATCGTCCGAACCAACCCCGCAACGCGCCGTTTTGCTCTTGGGCTTTCAAAGGGTGTGCTTGTAAATCAGCGGTTGCTTGCGCATACAAAGCATGTGTCTGTTTTTCGTGGAAGAGGGAATGCGACCCCGACCTTTGCAAGTCTTGTCATGACTGCAAGGCTTCTAAGAATGGTAATGGTATCCTAAGTTGTAGAAACGTCGGACTCCAACACGGTAAGGGTCATCGAACAGTTGCTGGTTGGTCAAATGTACACGGGTGGGGGGTTTTTGCAACTGCAGATATCGCCCGTAACGAAATTGTTGGTGAATATGTCGGTGAAATTATTGAAGATCAAGATGCAGAACGTCGCGGTCGTGTCTATGACCTTCATAACTCAAACTATCTATTCCAGATGACGTTTAACTACTCCCTGGACTCGTCGAGGCTCGGAAACAAACTTCGTTATTGTAATCACAGCAGTTTCCCTAACTGTGAGGCGAGACTGATGCGTGTTAATGGGGACATGCGAGTCGGTATATTTGCTCGATGCGATATCCGGAAGTTTGAAGAGCTTTTCTTTGACTATGGTCCCGGCTTCGCGAAGAAGCTGAAAGTAGCGAAGCAGAAAAGGCTACTAGCGCCCAACACATACCGAACGACGATTGGAGGCTCTACAGACGATGATGAAAAAAAAAGCGACGACAATAATAGAGGGGTCAATGCTCAGAAGAATTCTGAAGATAACGACGACGAAAGTAATGATGGTAGTAATGCTGTCTCTGTGAAATTTATGTTAAGTGAAGCTAGATCTCGCAACCTAACAAGACCATGTCAGAAGGAAGGTGAGTCTCGAGGTAAGTTCAAGACCAACGCTAGGTCTGGTTTTAGCTTCGATGCAACTGATGTGAATAAGAATTCCATTGGAGGTTCAATCGATCCATTGACAACCAGCAACATTCCCTCGACACTAAATGGAAGTCGGCGGGTTTTTTCCGCAGGTAACGGTGCTGGTCCAAGTAACTCTGGAGATCTTATACCTGACTTGCAGTTGAAAGGCGCTGGACTCAACAACAGTATACATACCAACGGAACTGGTCCTAGCACCCTGCATGCTGACGGAGCAGGACCTGTCAATGCTCTCTCAAAAAGAAAAGGTACCAAAAATCAGAAGAAATCAAATAATCGTGAAAAAAACCGACGTTCTTCATATAATCAACTACCTCCTGTGCAAGGAAGTAGTCCTGATACTAGCAGGCAGAATGGAACATGTAAGGGTGATAGCAATCCCCACTCCCTCGACCGGAGTGATGACGATGATGCCAGTCAAGGACGCAACGATGAAATTCAACCTATTCCATCCAAATCCTGGTTGGTACGTTCAAATCCCTCTAACGAACCCCAGAACGATCGAGAAACGTCGAAAGTCCAAGGCAATGGGAATGGTGTAGGACGTCATCGTACAAGCGACCAAAGATCCAGTCACCATAGAGCTCTGCATGTCTCATCTCCTCAAGCGGCTGCAATTGAGATTGAAGGGTCAGTTCACCATCATCATATACCTGATATGGCCAATGCGATCCGGGCGAGAATCCAAAGCGATGAGAATCAACTCAGGGATCAACTCATGCGCGGAAAATATGAAAATAAGCGACGTGATTCCGTTCACGGTGACGATGACGCCTCATCAGTGATTGTGCCGCCCAAGGGAAAGCGCAAAGCCCAGAGTCTCACACCAGGCTCAAGAAATAGGGTTTCTCAGAAACATACGAAATCGGTAGTAAAATTGTCAGAAACTAACATGGATGGGGACTCATCAAAACGTTTGAATAGTATCATATGTGCAAATGTCCAGTCTCCAACGACGCCCCTTGTAACCGACAGAGGTCAAAGGACGAAAACACATACGGTGACCAAGTGTATGGCTGTTGGAAACGAAAAAAGGCTAAGTGGTGGAAATACTGCTTTGAAACAACGACCTTCTAGCATCAAATTTGTCGACCGTCTTTCCAGCTTCGTGACGGATAATGGGCGTGCTTCGAGTTCGTCTGAAGTTATCGATGTCGATGACGAGTCAAGTAGTGGAGATGTTGCTGTTAATGTTTTAAAGAATATCCAACCGAACCGAACAACGAAGCTGTCATCGAAGCGTCGGTCTAGTAACTCAAATGCTGACTTTGGTGATCAAGTTGAAGGATTACGCCCTGCAAAGCGAGTGAAATCTTCAAACGTTGACTTTGTCGAGCGGAGCCCAAATGTGCATGCACCCTACGCTGTTGACACGGATGATGTAGTTATCGTGGGTGAAGATGTGTCCCATGACCAAAGTATATTAAAGCCTAGAACATCGCTCAGGATGGGCGCAATGATGATGAACATAGCAGAGGAAGACGGGGACGTCAAAATCATCTCCGAAGATTTCCAGGGCACCTATGGCAACCGTTTGCACAGTCAGAATGTACGTCATTTCAAACAAGCAAGGTCCCGACCAGTGGTCAGGTACAGTTCCAAAGACGTGGTTCCTACGGGTAGCGACGGTGGGATGAATGGAAGTGTCTCACAGGGAAGTGGTAGTAAAGAACGTGGAAAGGTCTCGCATGGTTAAATCACGACTATATAAATCAAACATTTAATAAACACAACACCATTCATTTCATGCGCCCAGGGACATCACAGCACTCTTCTACCTGAGTTTCTCCCTGAAGTTGAAGATTGAAATCAATAATTATTAGCAATGATTTATAATCTAATCATTCCGATGAGACTGGTAATTTTTGGGTTCTGCGAGGTCGGCGTATTCGAGGGGAGGTACTAGTGAATTCCCCACTTTGAACTAAATCTCCGCGAGTGACAATCCCTTGAAAAACGCCCCCTGTTAGAACGTATGCATGGGTCGGCATCAACATGACAAACATGAAGTGCAACTGACTAAGCAGCGTAATATCCGTTACTACAAGGGGGCTCAAATCAGGTTCTACCCGGACTCGTGTATCCTCTCCAAAACGACCACCATCCCCTGTATCACCTCTTGTTGGGACTAAAATTTGTTGATTTGAACTGCTTTCTTCATCGTCGTCGTCATCGATATTATCGACGATCGGGAGTATGTCTCCATTCTGTCTCGGTGCATCTCCGAGGTCGCCGAATATTTCACTTGATGTTGGTGAAGATTCCGCCGTTTTCAAATTCGTATCAACGCTTCCTCCACTTAATTCACTGGTCACCTGGGCAGGTGTAGGTCCTGATAATACCGGAACAGATGGTTCACCAATGACATCAACAGGGATGCGACGGTTAAGAACTGAAATGAGAGTGCGCCTTCTTACGGCACCGAGAAACAAGCCACTGTCTGTTGCGATTGGAAAAGAGTCAAATGATGGATACTTGTCAAGAGTTGTCCGAACGTGACCAAGTGTTGAGATTTCGCTGAGAGAGACAATATCTGTTCGCATGATTTCATGTACTTTTTGCGTCGGTAACCTATCCTTTCGCATGTGTGGCATGTAAGGCAATTCTTTCATGATAATCAAGGTATCGTAAAGTGATCTGTTGATACCATTACTGACAATCACCGCAATCAATACAGCCGCGAGCGTGGGAACCATATGTTCAAGTTGCCCTGTTACTTCAAAGATGACGACCGCAACAGACAGCGCACGCGTTACTCCAGCCGTAAATGCCGCTGCGCCTACGACAGCAAAGCCACCAGGCACAACAGAGGAGCCGAATAGAGCTCGCAACAGTTCACCGTACAGTCGACCCAACCCCGAGCCAAGAAGAAAGCATGGTATAAAGACGCCCGCAGGAACTGGTAGACCAACTGATACAACAATGAGAGGAAACTTAATTAGGATAAGACTAACCACATTAAGAGTAGTAAATTTTTCCATGCTGTCAGCAGAAAAGAATTGGTTGATGACTTGTCGGGAATCAAGTCGAAACCAAATTCTTGGATATTGTAACAGTGCTGTGACGATTCCCACGACCGTAAGAAGAACATATCGATTAGTGCCAGGCATTCGATTTTTTCTTAAAACGTAGACCGAGTGTACACATCTGACGAAAAATGCGCCAAGAATACCGAGCAACGCACCCAAGAAGGTAAATGCGAAAAGTTGTTCTCGCTTGTAAGCACTGGCTGGGAATGTTGTATTCTGGAATGCTTCCACGACAGGTGTTTTGTAGAGTAAATCGTATACAAGAGAGCCAGCTAGGGTGGATAACACACATTTCCAAAACGTGGGTACCAGATAGAACGAAGAAGTTGTTTCTAAAGCGTAGAGCACACCGCCAATTGGTGTTCCGAATGACGATGCTAGACCGACAGCGCATGCACATGCCATGATTTGCATACGTAAAGCACGGTCGCGACGTAAAGCACGGAATGGTGGAAGGCGGGAAAGATGATGCGCCAAAATGCATGAAATGTGGACATTGGGGCCTTCCCATCCAACAGGAAGACCGCCTCCGATAGCGCAGACAAGGCCAATGGTCTTTGCAAGCAGGGCCCAGAGGGACAGAGCTGGCTTCTGTCGATCGTAGAAACCGGACATGAGGGATTTCATGGCGGGAATGCCGGAGCCTTCTGCTTCCGGAGAGAAAACATGACAAACAAAAGTTGAAGCTAGACAGAGGGCGACCCCAGATGCAACGTATAGCAGAATACCAGGAATACCATGGTCTGGTTTGATTGGGTCTTCCCGAGCCAGAAAGATAGAATGAACAGAGAAGTCAATAAGGAAGACGAATGTGGAAGGGATAATGCCTAGGAGAACAAGAAAGACAAGAATTCGTAAGAGATGGAGCAGTGAGTTTGGGGAACCAGTTGGTGATGGAGACAGTGCAGGTCGAATGGCTCGTAGGGATGGTGTGAGCGGTATCGATGGATGAATTGGCGGAATCGCTACTGACGGTGTGTCCGGGGCGCCGTCGAGAAAATCAAAGTGAACTTCATTAACATGATCGTGTGAAGAGGGGGGGGCATTTCTTGGTGGTATTTGAATGTTGGTTGGCCGCACAGGGCGGGTGTTCGGCATATCGAATATGTGTCGGTCTCTGTCGTTGTGTTGGGATGACGCGTAATATTGGACGTTACTGTGACGTGCAAGAGTAATATCACGAAGCCGAAATTGTCAACAATGAGCTCCCACACTGCTTTGACTGTTGCTTTGACTGACGCTGGTGGAAGGTATTATTGCTTGTAGGCGTGAAGATGGTTTAAAAAAAAAAAATCCCAAAAAAAAACATAACTGGACTGAAATTTGAAAAAATTGTTTAAAATTTTAATTTTTTTAAATTTTCAAAAGAACATCGCGATTTACAATGTGAGACTCTCTTTTCATGCCACCTGATAGGTTACACATTCAATCAAATTTTAATACACTGGTTTAGTGTATCAGAATTTGATCACAATGGGAAAAGCTGCCATACGTGGCGATCAAAAAGGAAAAACCGCACAAAACCAACAAGGCGAGAAGCACTGTAAAGCCGACAAGTCGTTCACAAGTCAGATCAAGCCAAACAAAGCCAAGCCGAACTACTACAAGAGGAAAAACAACACAAGCGGAAACCGAGCAATCCCGAATTTCCAACGTCTTTCCTCCTCGTCATCATCAACCACCACGCGACACGAAGTCGATTTCCGCATCTGTAGTGTATTACGCAATACGTACTGCATCTGTGTGCAACACAGCTGCACACGTCGCCACGTGTTACACACACTCTCACCGCCGTCCGAGCACGCTCCGGCGATGCCTACAAGAGGAATCCCCGACACATGCCGAGACACGCTGAACCATTCGAAGGGAGCTTCGCAGACCAGACCTTCACCAAAACGGCTTCACGCTCTCTATCAGTAAAGACACGTCTCAAGCCCGTTTCGCTGTTCTCGTTGTCTCAGACCACCTTTCACTGGTCACCTTTCACTGGTCTCCCAGCAACAGACTGACGCACCCAGTACCGCTTCAACCAACGACCTCTTGCGACATTTGCAATATCAACCAAGATCTATTTCGATCAAGATCAGCACTATACTCCGTTTACGGCTTCAATTGACTTGCGATACATCAGCCCGTATGTCTAACCACTCACCTTCCCCGGTCAGACCTAGAACGCGCGCGCTTAACGCGACCGTCATGACACCGACATCTAACCCCGACCGCATTCTGCGCACCGGCGCTGCAAAACAGTCCCCTCAACAACAAGAAGTTATTCCGTCAACCGCTTGGAGTGCCCCACCGACACCAATCGGCTCATCCCATGGCTATAACCCCCTTCGCTTGTCAGATGCCATTGATTCGATAACTTTCAGGACTGGCAGCGCCGAACCACTGCAGAAAACCGTAACGGATTACGAACGTCGTGCATAGCCGTCATAACCGATAACGATGTATTTTCTTCAGCATTTGATCTTCTATCACCGATTCCGGATCAAAAAAATGTGGACGTCAAACCTGCTCCAATAACATCACCGAACCCGGAAAACACTCAGTTGGAACCACGAAATATCGCCCGGCCCCGCGTCATCTTGCCATTTACAACATTTGAACAAGAAATTGTCAGCTTAGGATTGATTCAAGGAAATACTAAGCTGTTAGTAAAATTTTCACAACTGACCTCTGTGCATGGTCCCCAATTTTCTCAAATCCGGGAGTATGCCTCAGAATTTTTACCACCGGCATTGATCGACATGGACGCGCTGGACTCTGACCTTCAACCGGAACCTGTGCACAATGAATCCCCTCCAGTCAACACTAAAACATATAGCCGTAAGGAACTGGTCACCATAATTCGTATGGAGGCAGCTATAAACTTCAAAGAATGGACGGAAACTTCTTAACGCCGTTCCGAAGATCTGATCGCGTCCTCCATCCAAGCTGCCATAGACCCGATGAAGGCCACAATCATCCAACTGTCTAAGGATCTGAACTACACGCGCTGCGAAAATCAGACGCTCCGTGACCAATTATCAGATGTTAAGACAACACTCATCACCGATACGGATTTTACTAATGGCGTGGTGACTCGCGTATGCGACAACATTGCCCAAAAGCGCCCTGTCTTGACGAAGATTGTCGGTTTTATACAAGACACAGTAATTACCGAATAACGGAAATTGAGCAAGAAAACAACGGAATCAATACGGTCAGCAGCTCCAGCACAACAAGAACCACCCCGGAAAATGTATACTGCCGATGCACAGCCCGCACATGAGAACCGTCCAGCAAATTAGACGCAACCTATTCCGTCTTACGGATCGTACGATTCACAGGGGCAGTCTTCCCCCATCATCCCCGTTGTACAATAGCCGAACTACTACCACTACCCGAATGACGCTGTTGAACTAAATATCTCCAAGATCGACATCATCCGCCCGGTAAGCACAAATTTTACAACCGCTCTGGACTTCCTTTCGTATCGACTAATTCTTCGCTCTCCTGTATAAGACGACAAGGTGGAAAATCATATACACACACACTCGTCGTAAGGAGAGCTTGATGAAAATCCATCACTTCGATGGCACTGACCCGATACTGATTCTGCCATTACTCAACAGATTCCGTGCGAAATGCGATTCGATACGCGTCCACGAAGGGACCTCCATGTGGCTATTACCAAGCTACCTTCGTGGCGCCGCACGGGATAATTTACAACTCCGTTTGGAAACCGGCGCACACGGCACATCTGATCGGACGTCTAATCTGTCAAATTACGCCTTGGTCGTAGACTATTTACTCCGGACCTACGTTTAAGACGACATCCTAGCTACCACAGAATCGGAGGTTGTATATTACCGTCAAGGACAAACAGAATAGACCACTGACTATGCTGAAAATTTGGAACGTAAGTCATTCCGTTGCTATCGTCTTCACCCCGGGACGCATGATATCTGTATTCCTCAAGGGCATCCACGGAAACCTTCGACACGCCATGAGATCTTACCGTTCAGAACACCCACGGGCCGACATCCATACATTAGCCCGTCAATCGCACTCACTCGCACGTCTGTTCACGGCTAAATCTATACTTCTGACTCCAGTTTATACGGCAACACAAACAAAAACGTCCCAAACAAGCTCATCTATTACCGTTACGGAACATGACGAAGCGAAGCTATCTGAAATTTTCACAGCAATTATGATTCAGGACAAGTTCACCGACCCATCCTTGATGGACAAGGGAACATACTGCCGGATTTGCTATGAAAAGGACAACCACGTCACGTCCAAGTTTTCTTTTTTGGCTACAGGTACATTTAGGCATACATTCTCAAACGGAACGTCAACTTTCGGTCTTTCCAAGACGATAGCAACCATTGGAATACTCTTCGTCGTGGGAAACCTTCCCCACACCACCGTAACCAGGCCTTACCCGCGGCTACCATTGCAAAAGCACATCTGAAATCGGAAATCAAATAGGGGTTTGGACTAGGAAACCGACTCTCCTACTGCTGACACAGCCTGACCCACCGCCTGAAAGTTCTAAAACTCCACCGCCAGTTCTTTCCTGGACTCAACCGCATCGGTTTTCTACGCCATCTACTTATCCTTATTCAACGCTGGCTCCCCTTTCCGATCTGGAGTCCATTTTCAACCACGGAAACTACAAAGTACGCCTTACGATGGGCACCACACCTACTCATCATTCAGCTGTCAGTGCGGTTATTGATATCGGTGCCGGTCCGAATCTGATCCGTCTCGATCAGATAAAACCGACTTAAAAACTTAATCCAACCCGAACCGAACCGGACGCTGCAAACCTCGGGGAAAACAACTTTGTCCGTCATCGGCATTATTATGCTATTCATCCACATTGGTAATGTACGGGCCCGAGTGTGGTGTGGTGTTATTGAAAACATTGCCGTTCCACTCCACCTGGGTACAGCTTTCACCGATCGGTGCATTCGTCAC
>JAULBU010009391.1:0-24910 GCA_032358235.1 Odonthalia washingtoniensis
ACAGTGTGACTGGCTGACTGGACCAGTTTGGGATAGCCAGTCTTATGAAACGACCCACGTTAAATGATTTCGCTGGGGTTTTACCGGGATGGGGGTTATATTAAAATTAGGATTATCGATTAGAACGCCGCACAGTATAAAATAAATCGAGAATAGTAATCTTGTGATATGGCAAATCGATGATCAAAATTATACGAGATATCGCATATACATGTGATATGGCAAAAGTACCAAGATCAACTAACGAAACGAAATATCTTATATTATAATTATATATTAGTTATGATTATAAAAGTATAATATGAATACAATTTTCGATTAAAACCGAAACGAAATAGATTAAAATATAAATGTAATACTTGTAGTTTTAACCACAAGATTTGGTACAAAACAAAGCAAAAGCTAACCGAAACGCAAAGGATCAATTTCAAATATAATGGTTATAATTATGGACAAATCGAATCGATACTGAAACGAAAATCATATCTACTTTAAAACCAAATCTTAATATTGTTGCTCTCACTCTTTTGTTTATTGTTTATCAGACTGATCCCCAAGCTCTATTCTGATATGATTAACGAAAAACAGTACCTTGAATACATTCTTTACTTTCCGCAGCTTTGGTAGTACCCAACACAGCCCTTTAACCCCCGTGTAGCGCTATACATAGCGCTCGAAACTATTTGGTTTAGTCAATTTTGGGTGCCCGAATTAATCACGGGTGACCATGCCTTCAATCACGACACTTTTATAACTTTCGCCAAAGATTCTGGCTCTACATTTAAATTTGTCTCACCTCGCAGACGCTCCAAGAACGATCTTTAATCTAAACAAAAATATTATAAGAAGGTTTTATATCATACTGAAAAATGCTAATCTTAACGCTTCAATCTAAGTGCTCGCTCAACAATCCGTCCGTTGTTCGAACGATGTATATGGATCTAATCCTTTATCAGCCTATGAAATGACCAAAGGATACAGTGGACTCATATCATCCCATGTTTCACTGATTTCCAACGATTTAGTTGAAGCTCAACAGCAACTTCAAGCCAAAAGAAAACACAACAAGATACTCTCAACTATATCGTCTACTACCATCGAAGTACTTCCTGGTGATCTTGCCGAGTTGTATGTCAAAAATGGCAAAAACAAGAGCGGAAAATGGCTCTTCGCTCACACTGATTTACACATCGACAAAAACGCCTCAGCAGTGACCATTTCAAGATACAACGGCTTTAAAGTGCCCGCTGCATTGGAAGACATACTTAACGCCATTCCACAAGACTCACTTCGTCTGAAACGTTCAAAAAAGAAGTGCGTCGAAGTATCCTCGAAACTTCGGACACTTCGGGTCTCTCAACAGTTTGCATTTTTTGGCCCTAATTCGGGCGAAGCTTCGGGTTTCTAGCTTCATAACTTTGATATTAAATTTCAGACGTTACCAACGTGATCTTGGTAATATGGGAAGCTGCTTCCGATTGTGTCTTCGAAGTCAACTTTGACTATTTCATGATTTAGACAGCATACATGCCAAGTAATATTGTTTTCTGTGAAGTCATACGAGGATACATTGCATAATGTTTCATTGTAGCACTCTGAATGTTGGAAACTCCCGGAGTGATATTTGTGACACAGGCCACAATCACTTCGGAATTTGATGTTTTCTCAATATTGTGACTAATAAAACCGAAGTGACATTGTATTAGAATCAATTCTAAGTTGTGAACTACCAAAAAGTCAAATTGACTTCGACGTTATTTGCAAAATTGAACTCCAAACTTTGGATTTTGACAAAGTTACATTGACCACATAGGTCACGTTCAATTTGGACTTTGTCTGTAATGTGTAATTTCTCAAAGTCACTTTGTATTCTGTCAATGTATCTCAGGGAAAAGTGAAATATAGACAAAGTAACATTGATATTAATTCGAAATTTGCACTGTGAAGTTTAGAAGTTCCAAAAGTAAAATTGGTGGTACGGGCTACTGTCACTTCGAATGCTTTTATTTTCTTTGATATTTTGATAAGTGAGAAACGAAGTTTCTTCGAAGTAACTAGAAGATCATTACTATAATTGTAAAATTGACTGCAATAAGAGCAAAATCTGTAGTGATGTAATATGATATTATGTCACTATTAATTCTGCCCGTATTGTAATCCATTTTTATGATAGAAACGATTAACATAAAATACACTTGAAACCCATCCATTATGGAGACCAAGAAATGATTTCCATTGCTTGCGACGAAGAACATCACTTTTCAGAATATCTACAGCATTATCTTCGGGTACTATGTGTATGTTTCCACTAATACTGTCAATCAGACACAGACCATAAACCTATGCTGATGCAAAAATAAGATATTCTCCTCTTGTTCTATCCGAACATAATCTTATACAATCAAGTACCTTATCGATTTCATCTGGAACCGGAGATGTTTTCGCAACGAAATCCAAATAATGTACGAAGAAGAACTCCGACATGGTCTTCTTGTTTCCGGAAACAGATACATGACCCATATAATTGTTTGATGGTGAATTAGGTTCTTCGGTTTCCCTATATATTCGTATAAATGATAGAGTTTTGTCAAACCACATATTCATGTAACTCTCTCGGACCACTTCTTCACCAACTTCTCCACATTCCACCATAATTGGATATAATCTTGAATGCGAGGTGGAATAAAATCTGTTCTTTGCCACAACTCGCTTCATTGCCCTGAAGTTCATTTCTGGTCATAAAAAGTTTTACCAGATTTGTTACAATCCGAAAGTATAGGACATTCGCATCCTGAGATGAACGCTGATGCTGGAAACTCTAGTGATATATGACCAACCTCAGTAACAGATATATCCAATGTTTAGAAATGTTGATGGAGCAGACATGTAAGCTGTAGAATACTATCGGCACCAACCGTCCTGTACATACCAATAATTGTATTGTAGATAGTTTCTTCAAATCTGTTTAGAGAATAATCGTGAAACTGACAAACTGCAAGAACTTTCTGAACAGTTGAAGATGAAGCATGAGTCACCAATACTGCGCCATACTTTCGCACAGCTTGTAATATCTTATTCGATTTTACTGCTTGATTTACAACAGGAGATTTTGTTTGTACTTTATCGGCTTTATGAGCCTTAGATGCGCGTCGATACATTCTTTTTGCAGCCTCTCAAAAACTGACAGAATTTCGTTTTAACGTCGGTCGAAAGGCCTATTTGGTTTCTGTATGACTTCCTTCATAAATTACTGCATCCATGTATGTTGCACCTCTCACAATTTCGATATCAGACGTTAGATGATCCAATAGGTGAAAATTTGTTGTATTCATTGATGATGGACTATAGTCTTTAATATAGAACATGCTTTGAGTTTGAAAGATGAGATTACTGTGCGTAATTCCTGTACATCAGAAGAAGTGCATGCTAGATGAAGATTTGTTCGAAATATGATAGATGTAATGTCTACGTACATTGTGAAACAGGATGTTATTTCTGCCGATGAACTACTTCCACATAGTTTGTCACATATGGCTCCAAGAAATGGGGAAACTTGATTAACACGCATGCAAACCGCAGCTCCCAATATTCCTTCAACTCCGTTTTCTGTGATGAAACCCTGCAGTGATACAGAACCACCATCTGTTGCAAAATAAACCTGAATACTGTAACCGTGAGAAATTTTTTCGACTAAATACAAGAAAGAATTTAACTTACGTAATATAGTTCTACTCAGAGATATTAGAGGTCATGGAGAGCCACGCCCAGACATTTCAGTAGTTGTACGTTCAGGATAGCTAAGAAGTTGAGGAAAAAACTCTTTAAGAAGTTTCGAGACCTCCATGTGTAGGTTATGCATCAGCTCGAATTGGAAGAGGTTATAAATATCCATTTGTTCCTGTATCATGTAATTATTGAAATTTCTGAGAACTGGATACTTTGGATGTATTGACATTTCTTTCATAGATGAAAATTCGTTCGAAAAATCTACTTCTTGATTATCTACGGTACCAGATTCCGATATGATTTTTGTCTGTTTTACTGATCTTAGCCTATTAAGCGAAGGATATAACATATCAGATGCCTCGACGAGGCATCGATTGCACCGTTGATTTTTTGAACTCCATGTTTTACTGAAAGCAAATCCTTTGCTTTCGGTATATAAGTTACCCATAAAGACAGTATTGGATGAAAACTTACTGCTAAAACATCTGAAGTACACATTTAAATTCCCACCATTCCTTCATATGATAGCTGCTTCATTGACTCAATAATTTTGTGTAACATATCCATATGTATATCGCGTTCATTTGAAGATGATGTACCACTTGATGTGCCACATGATGAATTACTATTTTCTACTTGTTCAGGTAAGTATGCCAGTAATGCACGCCCTGATGCTGTATTTTCTCTTCTGAATCCTTCACTGAAATTGAGAAGGTATAAATGAAGTGAGTAAATTTGTGTTAAGCGATTCAACGTTGTTTTTTCCTTTTCACTATAGAGTTAGGGAAGACCAACAAATAATTGTTCTCCGTCGCAGCATTCCATTCTCCACATAACCGAAGGAACTTTACTTTATTTTACAGACAGATCCATAGATTTTGCAACCGAAGTTCCGAGTCTTGGATTGGTTGGGTGCGTCGTAAATTGTGATTGATTTTGTCTACATGGGTACAATTGAGATGAATTTTGTCGACAACAGTTTGCGTTACAGAATCTGTATTGCATTTATAAAGTACCATGTTGTCTGTTTTCCAGATGACAAAAGCATGATTCTTTGCTCAAACCCATCCTATGAAATGATGACAATAAATCGGTTTTTTCGAACGAGTTAACCGAATTGAAAGAGGAGAAATGCTGAACTAATTGAGGAAAGTGGTCAGCTATGTAATAAGGTAAGTACATGAAACGATTCATTAGTTGCACTCCAAACTTACTACAGTCGTCTCCCATTAATTGCAACACCTGTTAATTGCAATCTCGGCATAATTGCAACCGAACTTGGCCCACGGAGTTTGTACCCCTCCATATGGCCCCCAAACCAAGATTATTGATTTTCTGATAAATGCAACAACAATTTGAAAATTTTCTGATTTATAAAATGCCTTTACTAGATTTTTTTGTTCTCTCAAATAATTTAATTGGATTTCTGTAAACCAAACGGATCGAAAGGTCTGTTTTATTTCAAGTTCAAAAGTTTAAAATCACAACAAGTACTATTCTTATATGCTGTGAATTACTTTGTCATACTACAGCAGTTTGTTGATGCGCATGCAGCAATGATTTGATGAAGTGACCAAAAATAACTTGATACAGGATCCGACGACATGAGCTTCGTCACGCTTAACATTTCAGAAAAGGAAAAGTTGTGTAATGAGCATGCTGCCCGTGTTGAAAGGGACCAGAAAGGTTCTCATGATGACCTTTCCATTTGGGCTATGGCTAATTTCAATCTCAAATGTGCGCCTAGCCGGTCTACAGTTTGCTGCATTCTCAAGCGTCCACCAGTATTCGACAAGAACAGCAAGCGGAATGTTAAAGAATCATTTCGAAACGGGACTGGGAAGAATAATTGACTTGAACAGACTTTATTTGAATGGATGTGGCATTATAGACATGCGCGCATCAACATGAGCGTTGTCATGATTCGCAAAAAAGCACGCCGTCTGCAGGCACTTGTCAACGAATTCAACCAATCTACAGACCAGGGGATGATAAACGTTTCAGACGGATGGCTACATCTTTTCAAAAGGCGTTGGGGACTGCGCTCTTTTAGGTCACATGGAGAATGTGGAGATTGCGACAATGAAGCCGCAGAAATGGAATAACATCCATTCTACAAAGGTTGAAATCGTTTGACTTGAAGGATATATTCAATGCCGACGAATTTGGGCTGAATTACTGCATGGCCCAGGACATAACTGTTGCAACGTCACGAATGCCAGGCTGAAAGAAGGCTAAGGAGAGTCTATCGGTGCTCGCTTGCGCAAACTCTGACGGATCCGACAAATTTGAGCTCATGGTGATCGGCAATGCACTAAAGCCTCGGCCTTTAAAAACGAAAACAGGGGCCGAACTTGGCTTCGATTATCACGCAAAAAAGAAAGTTTGGATGACAAAATTACTTTTTTACGATTGGCTGCGCCGCTTTGATGCCCACATTTCGATGATAACTAATCGAAAAGTTTTTTTGCTTGCTGACGACTGCTCAGATCACGGGAATTCGGATTCTATGCCGCCTCTACAATCCGTTTAGGTTTTTTTACTTCGCCCGAATATAACCTCCAGGATACAGCCAATGGATGCTGGTATAATTGCTGCCATTAAGCTACGTTATAGCTCGTTTCAGATGGATCGGGCTCTCGATATGAATGACGTTGATGCGACAGACATTTATAAGTTGGACATATTGATACCGATGAGAAAATCGAAGCGAATTTGGACATCTCTACAATCTAAAATAATTATTAATTGTGGGAGACACACTGGAATTTTACCTACTTCACATAATGCCAGAACGACAGATCCTGATGTACTTGCAGAAGATATAGTAATTTTTCAACAGAAAATGCCGCAACTGGCCCCGTCACAAAATGTGATGTCAATTGAATCAGTGCTGAACTTACCGGAAGAGAAGTACTGTTTGCAGATTTTGGATGATGGGGAGCTTGTTGCACAGTTGTTGCATTCGGAAAGCGACATTGAAGAAGAAAAAGTCCAAAAAGACACTCAAGAATCTCTCCCGTCTCTCTCTGAACAGCTCAAGGCATTATCAATCACCAAGCGTATTGTGGTTGCACATGAACAGCCTAATGACGAGCTTCGACGCCTTATCGGTTGCCTCCAGGACTCTGTACGAACAATGCGTATACGCTCTACACAACAGATGACCATCGACCAATTTTTCCAGTAAATTTGAGACACATGCCCTGAATAACATTTAAAAATGGAAGTCTCAGAATAATTGCAACTGAAACATGTCCACCAAATTGTTGCAATTAATGCGAGACGGCTGTATTTATCTCCATGACAGCATAAAAAAGTGCTTTTATTGAATTAATATTTTTGTTACAATCTATGTTCTTATATTATGCCATTATTCCGTCATTTGACGCATCATTCCTTGTTTTCACCAAGTCAGGTTCGTTTCCACTATTAGATATGTCGTCCGCGCATGTTGTACGACCTATGGAAAGAGTTTTTCCATGGCCAACAAGTTCTGTTGGTATAATTTGTGTCGGTTCCCTTATTGATATGTCCGATCCACCTGTCCAGCCATGAAACTGTTCAATGGAATAGTCGTTGTGGTGCGTAAGACGTAAATGCGTCTCAAGGCCATTACATGTCTTTGATCTGAAAGTGCAGTTGCGATGGTTGAAATCCTAAGATGTATTCATTACCCTGAATGATATTGAAGATCTTGAAATTAATTTTGGCGTTGGAACATATTTGCGTGACGTCAGTCTTGAAAATCAAGTTCATTTAATTTCAAAAAGACGAATTGAAACAAATCAACCATCAGTCGTGTGATTTACAAATAGTAGAACAATAAAACAGAACAAGTGAGCGTAAGAATAATTGTAACCTCCAATTTATATAGGAAACGTTGTAGTTTGTAGAACTGAGACACATTTATTGGTATACGTGTCTATCTATCTACATTGAATGACTGCAAGTATTACGTAAAATGTCCAGTACACCTGTAGTGCTATTTATTATGTAAATATAATTATTTAATTATTTAATAAAACGCAGCGGAAAGCAGCGGAACATCTGTCGCTGTATCTGTGTTTATCTGACAGCTGTACAAAGCAAAATACAGTAATCGTTTCCAGGATAGGAACAACGATGTAATAATTACAGTACCTTTCCGGTAAACATTAAATGTGAAAAGTTTTTTGAATCAAATGGTTGACCCGGGTCACAGTGAATAAAGCTAAGTTCCAGTTACTGAAACTTTGAGCGAGATGGAAAAATCGTGAATGAATGGAACTTTTCAAGTTACTTGTCTACTTCGGGTCCACATGGGACTATACCTCCAAACTCTGAATAACGTACCCCATTACCTCATCAATAACATAATTCTTCAAATTGAAACTAACCATCCAACGTACAACGTACGCAATGCGTGCACCAGCACCAAAAACTGCAGCTATGTGCACAAAAAGAAAAGGAAACGCCATCGTCAGCAGCCGTAGTATACGATCAAAAAAACACAGAAACTTTGTCCGAGGGTTCCGATCACGTGAAAAAGCTCGAAGGGAGAGAGAAATAGCAGAAATAGCCGGTAAAAAGAATGAAACTAGGTTAGAAGATCGTCGAGAGCGACGTGAATTCTTACGTGAATCGTGTCAAACATTACTACACGCTCCTAACAGTGACAGTAAAGACGATGATGAAAATAATGGAAAGAAAGAAAAAGAAGATCAAGTGGTAATACGGCATGAATAAAAAAACAAAGAAGAAGAAGATGGAAAAGTAAATGCAGTCGTAACATCCTTATAAATGACGAGTGTCACGAGTACGGTTCTGTTTAGTGATGTCATCAACAACATTCACTACCTCCTCCTATTTCTGCGAAAATTTCAGTACAAACACCATCCTAACATATGTCACAATCGATTTCTATACAACAAACTAATATGGCGGATCACCATCATCCTTTCACAAACCGTTATCATTGATCCTGATCTAAAACTAATCCCAAAAATACGCTATACCTTTTTATGACACCTTCATGCCTTTCCTTGTCACTTCCGTCTTCGCATTGGCTACTGCAGTGTCAAATACCCCCAACTACTACGTGTATAACCTTTGAAAATCAAATATGATTACAGGATCTACGTACATACCAGAGTATGGTTCCATCACTAAATGGCTCAGTCCTCTTTTCATTTTCTGCCCCAAAATTTCTTTTCTTCTTCCTTGCTCAGTCCCATTTCTTCCTGCCTCAATCCTTTTAGTTTTTTAAAACCACTAATTTGGATTAAAATCTCCGCCAATAAAACTTCTATCTTGGTGCAGTGTTCCAATAGGCCTGAACAACACATGTTGTCGTAATTTAACTGTTTTAGCTATGCTCCCACCTTGTACAAAGAAATCGCCAGCATGAAGTACATCTTCTCTACAGATGAGCATACTGAATGGGGGAAGCAAACAAACTTACTTGGACAAACGTCAGACAGTACAGCAGAAACAGTTCCCAATAGTGTTGCGTAGTAATGGGAATGTGAGCATACCCCCATAGAAAATACGTTTGTTCCTGGTATCATAAAGAAGTATCCAGGCTGTTAGACAATCTCACCAAGTATAGGTGAGAATTAAAGATCTGTATGGGGTCTTGCCTTTCACAATCCGGACCATTTCGTAAAAAAATGGCCCAATGATCGGTGAGTACAACTGAACCTTTCTATCATGAGCCATCTCAAGTCCCATTACTGCCGCTACAACTGACGTCAAAAAGTCCAACTCAGCCTTTTATAGCACAAATTTGTTTCTTGTTCTCAATAAACGCAGAAACAGCGAACTCAGTAGTCATTTATCCGCCTTTGAAGTATGTAGTACTGGATTGTGGACCCTTATTGTGAATATGTTTCCAAACATTGTCATCATGGATACAGGAATAATAATCCGGAACTGATAACATGTCTAGTATAATATCCTTTCCAGCTACTCTATCATCAAACTCAGAACTGGATGCAATTCCATGCAGAACAATGGACCCATCCATAGTTAGTTCAATTTTATTCAAATGGGAGAAATAAGAGCCGAGATTTGGATTACGCTGCTACATACCAAGAGAAAGTGTCAATGTGGTTCCAGCACCCCGTCTCAAACATTTCATGTAGTTGATAACCCCATAATCAAATCCATGAAGGTGAATGGCTTTCAATGTAGAAATGTTTAGTTGATCTCTCCAGATGTATTTTGATTGAAAGAATGTTGCTTTTAAAAATATAGAAACATCTCCCGCACATTGATCCCACAACCCGAATGGGTGAGGTATCAGTGAAGTCCATATTCCCAGATTTGATTCAATACAACTTCGTTCTTTTCTAGACTTCTTGATAACAGTATCAACAGTTCCTCCCTCCCATCCATTAATTTTCTTGATGTTTTTCTTTTCACAATCTGGATCTCCAACACTTTCTCCTTTCCCTTTTCTTACTGTGTAAGTTTTACACGTCACAGCATAAGAGAAAATTAACTTCTTGATAAATTTTTCCCCGTCTTTAACATACTGCTAAACATCCTTCCCTACTACAATCTCATTCAAAACATTGGAGATGTGTTTCTTAACAGTAGCGTGTTTATCCCCGTAATGTTTGCTTCATCCATGAACTTTCCCGGACTGTCACCAATACTTGCCCAGATCATTTTTAAATTTGTCGTAACTATTTCGCGATACTTTCGAAAAGACCAACTACAGTCTCGTTATATTTTCTTTTTATGCAAAGCCTGCACCAGTAAATGCTTGTACACATCAAAAAATTCAAAACCATTACGAAACATTTCTTGAAAACACATGTCCGAGATACATATGTTCTCGTTTTGTTGAAGGCATTGAAAAAGGATACCATTAATATTCATATCTTGAAAACAATATTTAGAAACTAGAGCATAATTACAACATATCTTCATCCCAACAATCTATATAAACCCACTACAGAATAACAATTGACTCAATTTTCTTATTGAATCATCTCTATATACAACTGGATGTTCCTTCCTTGATCTAACAAACAAATAAGAAACGCACCCTTCCAGTATTCAAGAAAGACTTACACTTTTATGGGTACTAATTACTACATTTCTTCTAACAAACAGCTAAACGCGTTCGTAATATGTGATTTTGATGCCATCACGGCGACCTATAACATTGACGAAGATGAATTTACCTTCAATACCAGATTCCTTGTCCGAACGTCTCATATACGTTAACCGATGATTTCCATCAATTAAAAAAGCTTCCATTGCCTAATTTTATGCTCACACCTTTAAGTTTTTTAAATGTAGGAACTTCCATTATCTGCAACATACATCCAACCGTGATTGCGCACATGTCATGTTGATAACCATTGACACGAATTGACTGCTTAATGACAGCACTATCGGAAGACGGCTCATCCGTTAATGTTTGGTCCATTCTAATGAATATCTGTTCTGTAAATTCTTCTTCTTTGAAGAACGAACATGTATTTCGAAAAATGGCCTCCGATGTCATGACAAACATTTGGTGAAGTTGGAAAGAAAAAGTTGTGACAAACTAAGTGGTGAATTTTTCCGAAGTCGCAAAAGCTGAGTTTCATTCTCAGTTTCCAGTACAGTTAGAAGTACAGGAAATTTTTCGTAAAAGTACCTCATTCGGGGGCGTCTGTACCAAACAGTGGACTGTTTTAGGGGGCATGAAGGAGAATACAAAAATCATAAATTACATATTAATTTTTGGACAGCACACAAAAAAATGTACTGCTTATCGTTCTCGATCCTAATCCAAAATTTACCCATATAAAATTAAAAATATAGAACAAAATTTCAGTTACTGGAACTTTTACAAAATTTCATTTTGCTTCTAATGAACACCAATTCGAGAAAAATATTTATTTCTTTATTTCAATACACGCCTACAATGCACCTGTCCTAAACTTGTGATAGCTCCCAACAAACAAAGAAATTTGTTTACATATTTCATGTTTCTAATGGAATTCCATTTTCAGTAAAAACTTTCCGCCATCACTTGTATGGTCATTCCGGTCAATCAATCATTGAAAAATTCCCACACACCCTACAAAATAACATAGTTTACATCACAAAGGGCAAAAGTCTTCACGTCAAACAATAGAGAACCTCTGTTTCCGCCTTCAACTTTTCTAGCCGGCATTACATGCAACCAACATAAATGGAGAGTCCAGATCATGCAAGGTGCTTTGGAATATACTGCATTAAATTCGGTTCGTTTCTGTTAATTCAGACATGAAGTGCATATATCTAATGACAATTGGGTCTGGTCTCTGAGTATCTCCTCCTCAGTGTCAGAGCTACCAAAATCTCACATACAGAAACGCAACATCACAAATTCTCCAAATCGCATAACAAGTCACGTTCAATTACGAAGTAGCCCTCTTTCGACCATTCTAAAGAACAAAATTAATGAAAGAAAGAAACGCCACACTTCTAGACGTTTTGAGAAAACGCACTCCGCTGAAACAATCTCTACCGAAACATTATCTGGCCCTATAAATAATATGGTGCATATATCCCCATACCGTATACGTTCGCAACGTAAAAATAACTCACCTTGACATCTTTTTTATTTACTCTCAAGATACAGTCACATTACATTGATAATAGTTCTGACGTAATCCCTTAATAGTTTTATTAGGCTAACATACATTGTTTCAGAACTTAAGCAAGTTGCAAAACTGGTAAATCGTTTCGAACAATTTATTGAATTAAACAAATGCACTTAGAGTGAAGAATATAGACCGCATAATCTCCTTTTATTCACTCATACCACTATCCACATCATCAGCATGATATTTATGTCCTGATTTATATCAGTCAACTTCGTACTGCCACCATACTACCTTTCAATGTCACTGTGTACTTCAACGTCAATGTCATGAACTACTTCAAATTCCTCAAATACATCAAACGTTTTCATCTCTACGTGACCACTTGCACCATGCAGGATATATGCATCATAAACAGTTCCGTACCAACAGCATATCATTTCGCGCAATGATTCTACAGTTAGAGAGATATATAAACAGGCGGTTATCAGATATTCAAAGGCAGTTGTGTACTTTCGATTCACATTTTCCAGTATTTGTAGTATCTTTCCAAAATCACCTAACGCCAATTACTGCTCACAGTCAGCGCTACCTATACTATAGGTAGCGCGATCGTAGTACGATCACTACATTCTTTGAAAAATGTAAGAGTATATCGTAGAACATTTCTAGCTGAAATAATATGAAGAAGGTATTCCGATCTCGACGACCTGTTTGGAATACTACCTCATTTCGTTACAACCGGTTTTATCAACAAAGTGTTGTTACCATTTTCATGGCGACGTGGAACTACATCTTCCTCATATCCAGTATCTAATTTAGGCCCATTTCAGACCTCCGCTTCATATATTTCTTGCTGTTCATCTTCGCAAACAGTTGTTCTGCTCCGTTCATAATGCCTCTTATGACCAACACCATGTCCATCCACATTACTTCCATAATCACTTTCGAAACAGTCGATCAATGCTGTTATTACTGCATCTAGATTTAAAAGACAAGATATAAATACGTCTCCATTATACTCCAAGTCAAATTCGCGAAAAGCGTCAATAGATAATCTACTGGGTTCATTATTGAATTCCATCCATCTCCCTATATTCAATATAAACACTTCCTTCCGCACATATGGAATTAAATTTGGCAGGTCTCCAATACGTTCTATCCCTTTCCCCAAAAATCGTCTAACTTGAAAAGTTTATCATATGCCACAACTATTTCCGCATGAAATTTTTCTTCCCATTCCACTTTAAGAAGTGTTAGTATTAATGTATAAATACTTGTATATCCCAAGTTTTAAGAAAAATTACCTTTAGCGGCACGTTTGTGAGCACTTGCATTTTGAGGACATGACTTTCGGAATCGAGATAAAATTATAAAAACGCTTGATGACTGTGATAAAAACTTCCTCCGCAACAGAATAATTATAATCTGATTGTCTCCGACCCTTTCTCATCTATCAACACAGCTTGTCCAATAAAGTTTCGAATGTTTTCAATATTGCATGTGTACATGCAATTCGTCTCACGATTATGCTCCACTGCCGTTTCCATCTGGCAAATTGGTACAGACGGATACAAAGGATGAAACTCACCTTTGGAGTTGCAAGTTCCATCCGTTAAAATAGATCCACAAGGATTATTCAACTGATCCTCACAACAATTGTTAACACAATAGCGTTTTCCAATACTAACAACACGTCCTCTCTAGTCATACTGCCGTTCAATTTTTACACCATTAAAAGTCCGGATTCCATGAAAGAGTATTAGTCAAATCAAAGAAGGATAATAAACAGCATTCGGCTGTGAACAGACGTGCATAAACAGGCATATTATATGTTCTATGCACATAACTCGAACTATATACATAGAAACATTTTTATCAGACATCTCCCCAACAAAATTCTCCATTTATGCGTTTTCCTTCCTCGATCCTTTCTTCTTTTTTGCTCCAATTCCCGACAACATCCTTTCTACCATCCAGGATGCGACTACTCGCTACCTTTTCCAGTTCTAACTTCTTTATCTCTTCATCTTTCTCTTTACGTTTATCCTTCCAAATACTAACTCACGAATTGTATCAAGAAGCTCATGTTGAACACGACTACGCATACGTATTTATTTCTCCATTCCATTGAAACAGTTCAAATCCACCATAGTTACGGAACCAACTCTTCTGTTCAATAAACACCCGCTCAACTGTGATTCCACATTTTCCAGAACTCCGGTATGTTGTGTTCATCCTCCGTGCCCTTTCACAGTGCCGATTAGAGCTACAAAAATATCATTTTGTTCTCTCCAGCGATGTGTTATTACTATATGTTCGACATGTCGTACATAGCTTTAAGAAGTACGATTCATTTCACGAGACCCAGTACATAGTGATTTAATCACAGGTTTAATTTCGTCTTCACTTGATACGTCACCATCTATTGCAACATTTTCTTCTCATATCCATCCCACCTCTTTTGATATCTTGTCTTGCTGGGACTTTCCTTCCATTTCCGGTGATTTTATGTTTATATATTCACTACTACTACTACTTACAGGGTGCGGCACATTCCTTATTACTTCCTCGTAATTCAACCCAACCCCTTTATTATTGCCGCCGGAAAACTCAGTTTCAATAGGACTTACCATTCTTTTAATTTTATATAGCACCTCTTTTCGACAATTAGGGGAACGACAATTAGGGGAGAAAACTTACGTTCCTTATATTTGAAAAGCCCACAAAAATTAATTGCTTCATTCCAGACTTCTTTTTCTACAATTTCGAAATCTTGTGGACGATCTTCACTATGTAGATTGTCTCCATTTTCCAATTTTTTACCTGTGCCTGTTGATTTTCTTCTCTTAGCCCCCGTCTCAACCTCTTTCTCATTTTTGGCTTGGATCAGTGATAGTGAAGTGATATCTCTTGTTGTACACAGTAAAACAATGTGCAACGGTTCTGTTGTTGATAACAAAATCTGTAGGATAAATTGTAATAGGTGGTAAAAACAATTTCAATTTAAGTTGTGCACTGTAAATAGATTGAAAAGTCCAATTCATTTCAAAGTACTTCCGAAGTAAAAGAAGCGAGTTGCTTCTTTCAGAAAACAACTATATTTTTCCATTTGCTGCGTACTTTGAAAATACAAGTTGACCTAATTTGTTTTCGGAGTTATTTATTATTTTCCTAATTTCTATTTCTCATAATATTTTCCACTTCGACCCACTTCGAATAGTTTTCAAAGTTTCGTCTCAATTCAAATTTGGTTCAACTTTTTTCAAAAATACTTCTACTTTTTGGTCAAGGTGCGAAGGGCGTACTGTGGTCGTTTTCAAAAATAGGCAAAACTTCGGCTGCAATTCGATGATGTCCGAGGTGAAGTCCCTAAAAAACGAAGTGTACGATGCCGAAGTGCACCGAAGTGCTCAACTTCAAGATAACTTCGGGCACTTCGTATTGCACTTAGTTTTTGAATGTTACAGACGTTGCCGAATCTATGAGACAATTTAGCGATCAAGTTGACGATGAAATACATGCTACACTAAATTAATTGGCTTCTAAAGATGTAGAACTCAACAAAAATAGCTTTGAATCTGGTAATCATAATACTGTTATTGGTTCTAGTAGCACTACTATAATAAAAACTGACAAAAACAAGCGTAATTATTAAGCCGAAGATACCACAGTAATAATTGAACTCGGCGATCGCGTTGATGGGCTTTGGCTACTCGAAAACGAGTTTTTTGCTGGTACTGTAGATTGAAGAGCTGATAGTGGTGAAAAACAATTAACTACGATGATGGAGACAAGGAGCAACTGAATATGAACAAGGAGCAATGGAGATACACCTCGTCTGAAAATAATTATAATTCAACCAACGCTCTTTCTGCACCTTGTACGACTAACCTTGCAAATAATGCTCAGTAGGTACTAAAGTCGATGTTCGACCATTTTGGAAACAAAACGTTTTTAAAACACCGTGCACAAACTTTTCCTTCATCCAAACTTTTTCTCTTTCTTTTGACATTGAAGAACGCGACTTCAATAAAACCGTCAAATTCATTCCCATCAAAGACATACCAAGAGCATCCAACATTATCAACTCAAACGTAATCTAAAAAATTAAGTATAATGATGATGAATAATTAGATCTTATAGCGTACATTGCGCTTCAGAATAACGAAGACTCATTTCGAAATGATATGGGTTCAGACTGTTCGATGTGCTGTCCTTTTGGAATTACATCTTACTGCTCTCCCTGTAATTAAACCTTGGTATTTTAGCAAAATAGATGTCAAGACAGATTTTATACAAACTTGAAAAGCGAAAAGGGAATTTTAGATTATTCCACCTGCGGAATCTAAAGATCGTGGTAAAGTCATATAGTTACTAATGGCCACCACTCATGGACTAGTAAACGCTAATTCCAAATGGCAAGTAATGACTGATTTATTATTAATCTACATTGGCTTTACTGAAGTCAAACAGATACCTCAATTATTTTATACACAGTCGAATGGTATATTAGTATGCCTGCTAGTGAAAATAGTAGATGATATGCTTGTAACTGGTATTCAATCTACTGTTAAAAATATAATCAGAAAGATCAACAACAAGTTCAATCTTGAAACAATATCACACGCTGCTGGTAATTTATGGATTTTGGTATCAACATTATTCAACAAGAAGACTTTTAGCTTCAGACAAATGGTGATGACAAACGCAACTCTTTAGAACCATATAAATTGTCTTGTCACAGACGTCAATAAAATGAGGAACTAATCAGCAGTATTGAAAACATGTGTTTGCATCTTAAAATAGTTCAGTCAGCTGGTTGGGTACAACTATTTCAATTACTTGTGCCGAGTTATCAAGCTGAATGCAACAATTTGCGCCAACAGCAACAATAAAAAATATGGTAAAACAACAAATGGTCTTCTACAACTTAAGAAGGGGGGCACAATAGTATGATTTAATCAACCAACAGCTAATTCTACTCCATCAATCTTACATTTTAGTGATGCTGGTAGTTCTTCCGATAATGGACAATTATGCGACATCACAGGGATTATATTTGGTACATTAAGCATCAACTCCGATTTTCACGTACTGTCCTGGTCTTCTCAAAAATCCAATAGACCTGTACGATCTATTGGTGCAGCAGAAATCTTAGCCGCCGGTGAGACGATCGATGAAAAAAAGTATTAGCTAAATCACTATCTACTGTTCTGAACACTACGATCAACTTAATATAGCCGTACACTTAACAGATATATATAAATAGCTATGTACGTAACGAAATAGCATTGACAAGTCAATTGGATCAGACATAAACGTCATACGCTACGAATTTGAAAGCAAATATATTGATAAAATCGTTTTTGCTTTTAGCTCCATTTCACTTCCTCCCTCGTATTGCTCTTTCTGTGTTGAAAATCTTTCGTGCCACTGTTGTCCTCAAACTATCGTAAGAGATATGCGTCATCTCCGTAAATGTAGTATTGAACTCCATTTATATCAAGGCAGTTTTATTCTTATTCATTAATACCGCTTTTTCGAAGTAGTGTCATGTCATGGACCTCACCTCCGCGGGACTCAGGACCATATATTAAAAAATTAGATCGTCCCGCGTCGTTACTGTTTGGTAACTTAAGTATGTCATACTTTTATGTCCATAGTAGCACGACCTCTCGTTTGAATTTATCCCTTCCGTTCTTTCCATTCTAAATTTTTTACAGTCAATGAAATCCACGCACTTGTACAGCGGAGCACTCTTCCCCTTCACGCGCTCCGAATAGAGTTCATCCCTTTCTTTCAATAATTGTGAATTGGACTGATTAATGAGATGGCCGTCCAATCAGATGGAGATTTTTTTCTCCAAAACGTCTTGCTTACTGCCGGGATTTTAATTCCGGACAAGTTCTCTAGATCTAACCATTTTGATCTGCATGACAGTCTTTTCAAGAAAATGCAGCATGACGTAATTCCAATCTGTAACGTTTTCAACCTGTCTTTCCAGCAGGCATATGTAACAATTCTCCAATTTCAAGCAGGTCTGCTACTCCGAATATGATTTTGACCAAAGACATTTGATCAGAAATGCAATTTACATTAAACGACATGAACTTTTCTGTTCCTCAGTATAGTACACGTTATGACCACTATATCTTTCTTGTAACGTATGCACAACCCCATTTGCAGTTTAGGACTTATTGTAGATACACAGCGGCAAAAGTCAACATGATCTTTTCCGATGGCCTCTTGCATTCCACAAACGATATTCCTTTGGCGCAACCATTGACCCATCAACTGTTTTAATTACCGACCACCTTCACATATTCTGTAGATTATTACCACCCCCTTCAGTAAATCTGTAGATTATAATTATTTCCCTCCGCAACCTTCACTTACTCGTGGAAGGTTTTTTCATTCACCGCGAACACTAAGCCTGTGTTTCTATTTTCAAAAAACAGAGGGAAAACGAAACGGAAACATAACCCGTACTTTCGGTTTCCCTCTTTTTTCAAAAAGAACTTCACTGTTTGCATGGTAAAAAGTCTTACGTCTTTTGCGCATATTTTCATTTGCCTAAACCTGTTTATATATTTATTTTAAAGAAATAGATTCGTTATTTTCTATAACGTATAGCCAAAATAAGATCCATAACTCTACCACATTTCCCTCTGTCGAAACGCTCTAATGAGTTGATGAATTTATACACAAATTGTATTTCAGGTGTATGACTATTTTAGAGTCATATGCAACTTTGATGACATGAAAAAATACCATAACCTAATTTCCTCACGAACGACATTTCAACAACAATAATTTCCCTAACCATCTCATAAAATTAATATGAGTAAGAAAGACTGGTAAAAAATGTCAACTTCCCCTAAGACAGCAAGCATGTAAGGAAGAACATAGTTGTTCCGATAGTATTATTGTCTTCAAAATCTAACTACATCCTTGCAAGTAGTTGAAAACCAGATGGGGGCGTCGAATGTAGACAGCCTCTATTTGCCATATGGAGGAACATACTGCTAACAACTGCCAGCTTCGCCAACTATTTGATTATTTAATTTATTCGTCTCGTTAAATCATCATGATTTTTTATTGTCATCCGTAGATTACATTCATATTTATCTTTCATACCTGATTTTTACCGGATCATATCCAGAAATTACCAACATTCATTTTTCATTATTTCTACCACATTTTCATATTCACAATTCCTCATCACATATGTTCGTTTTCCCATACAAAAACTTCATAAGCCTGAATCACAACGGTTCGACTATGTTACACCTAAATATGAACAACATCCATTTTTATACACCTGAAACATCATTTTCGTGTCTTGTCATCATGAATCAACCTTTTACCCAAAAATAAATTCATTAAAACTAGCATCTTCACTTACTCGTTCATTTTTCGTTGGTACATGTTCTTTTACTCAAATTTTTCTCACGTCTCCAATTCAAAAACTCCCTATTATCGCTTGTTACTCACACTAAATATTCTAACTTGTGTAGTAAGAAGAAATATCATCGCCGAATATTGGAAGCTAATTGGAATTATGCATTTCCTTGTTCACTGACGGTTGCGTAATTGAGGCATAACTGCTAGAATGTTTCTTCTGTAAATAGTGTGGTAAATGCATCATTTACTGTATGATAATGATGAAAGTGTTCAGCAGCAAACTTCTTGTCAGAGTCCTTCAACCTCATACCTACATCAAGTCCTAATCTTCCTGCACCATTATTCTGACCACTAGTTTTAGTATTTTGATTTAATTCTGCTGCAATCTCAGTAGATGTATCCAGATTTATTAATTCAGGTCTGACGGGAAAAGAGGCTTCCATTATGAGTTGTGCTGTCTCAATTGCAGAATCTCTGTCTTCAGCCTCATCACAAATTCCGTGGGAAAGAGGCATCAATATCCGACGTGAAGAATTTCGTGTAAATTATGCCTGCGAGCATCAAACAACTTTCGAGGTTCCACCCAAACTGAACATAAGTCGCACGTTTCTTTTGCGAAAAGATTCGCCGGTGGGAACATTTCAGATCCACTTTTCTTTAGACTTTCCCCGCTAAGTTCAGGTGAGATCGACCTTATAGATATTATGAAGCGCTTTTGTGCGCTCGTTAAGGCACCTAATACTTCGTCAGTGAAATGTTTCATGAAAATAACTATATTACTCCCTTCACTTGAACTTGTAGCTTCTTCCATAATATATATGTCATCAGGGTACTTTGATCCTCGGCAGTCGGTCCAGTCCTATATGTAGAGGTTCTTTTAAGGATTTAGACCTTCGACCTAGAGTCCTCCCCACTCCGGAGAGAAGGCTTTTTCAGCAGTCTCCCTGATACAGGCCATGTGGTAGCGCTAACAGCCCTGTTCGGGATATCCTCCGGTGTTATTTAAAAATAACAGTAAACCCCAGTCCTTACCCTATGGGAACGTTCAATAGACTATATATGTATCCTCCAAGTATCAAATATGTGTCGGTAATAGTTGATCTATTATATTTATTGGTACTTTATAGATTACCAAATATGATTACTCCGTTGGTTCTTTTCGGTAAGCCTCCTGAATCACCACGCCAATTGAAGTAAGAACTAGTAGTAAAAAAAGCAGTCGGGTGTCTTGCAAAGTGTTCTTACTTCCTAAGGGTTTCAAAAACAGAGGCGGGGCTTTAACCGTTTGGTCACTATCCCCTGGGTTTTGCTTCCGGCTCAGATAATTAACGAACTGAACAGCGGTTAACAGGAGGTTACCACAGAAGTTGATCCATGAATAACCTTACCATCGGCGTGAAGGGCGTTAACGGTTCCAACCTCTTTTGAAAACCAACCTAGTCATGCAGGACGGGTGAGGAACGTGCTGTTGTTGGGCGACACCATGAAAGATTCAGATTTAAACGAACTGAACCTCTCAGTAAGTTTGTCAATGTTGATTTGATATACATATATATATATATATATATTATGTTCTCGTGTATACTAATGTGGGTTTTGTTGTGTATGTGTGTATGTTATTGTGTATGTGTGTGCCAATAAATGCAGGTTTTGTTTGTAGCACTATTTGTGTGCGTTCTTGTGTGTCTTGATTAATTGAATGCGGACGATGTCTGTTCACAGTTGAAAACTAATTAGTGTTATATCATTGTGATATGGTAGACTTAATACGTGTACGGGCCTTCCTCCGACCCAGTTCTTAACTATACCGTATCTCCGTCGGCGGATCTGGTGCAATGATAAAGAAATAAATGCACGCAAAAATCTTGACCCGTCTCCTTCGCCTGAGGCTGATTAGAATGGGTTAAGGCATTTTAAATATTCAAAGATAGAAATTGTTCTTCCACAAGAAATACGCACTTTCAAGGTGTGATAATTGTACCAATCATAGTAAAATCCCCTTTTTCAGTGGAAATAAAACCTAAATATGACATGTGAGAGTTAATCAGTCAAAATGAAGATAAACGTCATAAATAATATGTGCAGTAAAATTGATGTTCTCACAGTTTAAGTTTTAGGCTGTCTATTTTCAGTCGGTACTGACTTCTTGATCTCGCCTCTATCAAACCCGTCTGGTAAATTAATGCCAAAGTGAGCAATTTCTTGTTTTCCAACTTTGTCAGTCTGGAAAGACGTTATAAACTCCATACTTTTTCCTCTGGTATGTGCCTACTACCAGCTGGTAGCAGGCACATACCAGAGGAAAAATTGAGCATGATTTATGCATTAGTTGGTTCATGGCCACAATCCTGAGCTCGGATTGGTCAAATGAATAAATCTTGTGGCTTCCGGCTGGTATCAGACACGATACAAAATCTATCGATAATACCACCCATTCGTTTAGTCTCCTTTTCTGTACACTTCCAACCTTGGCAGCACTCTCACCTTGTGCTGATTCTTTATCCCCAGCTCACGGATTTAATCCGGTTTGTGTGTTGTATTGAGTGACCACCGTTAACAGTCTTAATACTTGACCCGCAGATGTCAAGTAGGCTTCTATCATAAGTCCGGTACATCCAACCCAATTCAGCAGTTCAGAAAAGTCTGCGCTGCTGAAATTTATATTATTATATGACGCAATGCAGTCAATCCGCTTATCTCATCCTTCAAAAAGTGTTTGAACTACGCCCTCCTTGATAATTACCCTGAAACACTTCTATTTGGTGAAACAAGTACAGAACTGATTTCTGTGATTGCTTAGTCTTTATATTAGGGTTAGATTGGGATAATTCCATTTAAAATTTGAAATTCGACTTTGGTACTTTGAACGATGTGATAGCAGATACAATATTACTTACTAAAGACATTGGTCTCGAGTCACTCGAGCTATCGTCAATTCACATGCCGTAAAAAGCTGTATTTGTGAAATATTATCCTTCCAATTCACTTCATTGGCACCCAATTTCTCTTGGTATATGTTCACCCTGGGCCTCACTACGGGGTTCAAGCTGTATGAACGCCTGCTCAGATAAGATGTTTGCTGTAATTGTAATTCTTTCATGAGGAATTGAGTGAACTACGTATTTACTCTGTATTCCTTTACGTTTAGATATAAATTTATCGTAAGATACAAATCAGGACTAACTTGATTTTTGAATCGGACATGATCTGCTGCTCCTCTACAATGACTATTCTAGTCAAGAGAAAGGAACAGGAGAGGAGCTCAGTAGTTTAAAAGGGCTCGTTCGAGAACGACCAAAGTAAAATAAAAATTTAGATAAACAAAAATTTGTAACAGGTTATGGGGCCCAGTTCTACACAGTGACTTTCTGCTCCGCTCTACAAACTTCCATACCCTTTTACCGATCAACCTTTCAACCGTCCCGGGAGTACATCGACATGGACTTGGGTAAAGACCATCCGAGGATGGTTATTGAAAAGTTGAACACAAACAACTTCTGCCTCTGGTCTAACAAAATGGGGGTGGTGCTTCGTGGTCGCGGACTGTGGTGATTTGTTGGTGGAACTAAAGCGGTAGCGGCGGATGATGATGCACTTCGCAACCAGGCAACTAAGAAGGACATGGCTATGTCACTACTACTACTGTCCATCGAAGAAGAGTACATTGCTCCAGTAATCGCACTGCGGGACTCAAAGGAGATTTCGACCAAGCTTCGGGACATTCACAAGGCCGTATCCAAGGCGATTATCGATGCTTATCTTGTTCAATACAACAGAATGAAGATTAAGACTTCCTAGAAAGTGATACAGTTCGGCGACAGCTTGACGGAACTGAAAGACAAGATCAAGGCTGTCGGTAATATCATCACTGATGCGGAGAAGAAATGAGTTCTACTTCGTGGTCTACCGATATAGTTTGCTGTAACTGCTGGAGTGATCCGTGCTACCGGAAAATAGCTGAAGAACTCCACTAGCCTTCTTGTCATTCAGGAGGTTGAATCCGTCATTTCAGGAGAAGATCCTAGTATTAAAACGGAGAAAACCTTTCCAGCATACAGTCCTGAGAATGATAATGAGTGCTACTTTTGTGGCCAAAAAGAGCATATCAAGAGGTTTTGCTTCCGAAACCCGAAAATCAGTAGCTACAAGGGGGAGCAGAAGCCATATAAGATCGATAAGGAAAAGAATTATGACCGCTTTTTGATCACGTTCATTGCCTAGATTGCCGGAAGTTTAGCAGCCGGAGGTCATAAGTGGCTCACAGACTCCGGTGCGTCTGCTCATATGTGCAATGATGAATCTCTATTCGCCAAACTCGAGAAAAAGGTTTTGCCGAGAACCGTGTCCATCGGAGATGGCTCCGATCTTGCCATCGTAGGAGAGGGGAGAGTGACGGAGACAACTGTGGTGGACGGAAAAAAGCAAGAAGTTGTTCTTCAGAACGTTCTGTTCATACCCAAGCTATCCTGCAACCTCATTTCTGAAAGTGGCTGTCGTGCCAATAATGCCAGAATCCTCTTCGATGCCGGAAAAGGTGGTGTTGGCATGTGTATTGCTGAGCACGTACCGACGTCAAAGAATATCTTCATCGTAATGGAGAACAAACATAACGGTCTGTTAGAGGCTGTTCTGAGGGCAAACGTATCTTTCGAAATGCAGGCCCGGACGGTGCACACAGACGCCAGTCAACTATGGCACTCATGATTGGGCCATGATAGTGCAAATACAATTTCCAGTACTATTTAACTTGTGAAAGGGGTGGACCTGAAGAAGAGCGAGCTCAATACCGTGTACGAGACGTGCAAGTTGAGCAAGTCGAAGCGCCAAATGCGCCCATCCAGGTCTGCTGATTCTTATAATGGAACCAATCTGCTAGAACTAGTGAATTGCGACCTGCCGGGACCGATATCCAACCCCTGTATGACTGGCGTGCGGTATTTCCTTCCACTCTGGATGATGCTCTCTCGTTACATGGAGAACCTGGGACACACTCATTAGTCATCCGTACGTCATGTTCTGCGCTATCTTTCCGGGACTATCAACTGCGGAATAAGATACTACTCCGCAAAAAAGCATATTGAATCAGGATTGGTCGAGTTTAGTGATGCAGATTTTGGTGGTGACCGAGATTATGAATTTTGCATGGTTATTAAAGGTTTGAAATGAAATATGTATTGAACTTCAAGACATATTTCAAGTCACTCTAC
>JAULBU010009402.1:0-24900 GCA_032358235.1 Odonthalia washingtoniensis
GTACGATCCTGGGCGACCATGCTGAAGATACGTGGTTTGGGAAGTTCTTCCATTTTGAATTCTCCTCTTGTCGCTGAGACCTTAGTAAGCGTCTGTTTTCCCAGTATGTTAGCATTGGCGCAATTTTCCGCACAAATCGCCTCTCGGAAAAAGCCTTCAAGTGTTTCTGAGAACAGTACTGATGATTCAACAGAGTTATTCTTATCGCTACCTTTGGTTTGGCGAGCATCATTTATTTTCTCCTCTATGTCTTCGCGCAAAGCATCGAATAGCTCCTTGCCCTCTTCTGGTGGACAGTAGGGACATTCTTTCAGGAAATATTTCATGCCATTCGCTTTATGTGGAGGCCAGAGACACACAGGCGTTTCTTTTTGCGTGAAATTTCGTTGGCCGGCTTTGCTTCGGAAAGTTGATGTTTTTTCCATGTATGCGATTTACGTTCGTCTTACTTTCTGACACATTCGAATTGCTCTTTATGTCTTTCAGGCCATATGTTTCGCACACTTTAGCCACTTTCGTTAGTCGGTGCATAAAGTATTTAACATCTTTCTCTAGCTTAAGGTCGTATCGAGCTTGTCTCTGCAATTTAAATTTAAGAGACGACGATCGCACCCGTCGTATAAGTAGATGGACGATTGCTTCTGGTTGTCGTCTACTGAAGATCGATATCCGACGTTCTCGAATCGCTCAAGAAAATAACTGCAATATATCGTAACACGCGCTTCCACTTCGTCGATTTTAGAAGGCCACTGTAACCCATTTAGGGTGCGCTCAACGGTCTGAGCGCCCGTGCGGTGAGATACATACACTAGGGTGTGTAGGTATTCCTTGACCTGACTGGACATCAAAAAGGCAACTGAAGCACCGGACTTCTAATTTTCCAACCATACTAAATTCTTCAGAAGTGCACTATCAATACTAGCCGTGTATGGCACAGTAGTAAGAAACGGAACTTGCGGCGTTTTTAGTTCTATCTCGAGCTCATACCGCTCGCGTTATTTAAGAAATTTAGCCTCCTTAATGGGGCCTACTGAAAAAAGAATTGGTCCTGAAATTGGGACCAAAACGTGCATCGAGTCCACGTTTGCTCCACTCATTCCCAATTCATTTCTTTCGTACGCTTGCTTGCTTGAAGATGCCGAAGAAGCTGCCTTGAATGCCATTGTGGATCGTAGACTGAAATTTAATGGTCCATTACGGATAAAAAGGCAATTTGCTTCGGATCTGCTTAAAATGGTCTGAGTGATATGACATGTTTGAAATCTACATTTTCCATTGAAATTTTCTTTTCCCAATAGTTACTCAATTCATTAAATGTTTTAATAGATTTTGCTATTTTCAACCCTATGTGGTCCATTTTTCCTAATATATCTCCCTTATATTGTTTCCAGTCATTATACAACTGATCCAACCCAGTACGCAATTTAAATATGAACTAAGCTTAAATAAGAAATATAAACCGAGTTGGACCTACTTTCGTATACACGACGAACAAAGTTTGGTTGCATCACAAGTAAATCTGAATCCGTAATACATTTTTGTAGATACCCATTGACGGCATGTATTTGCTGATAATTATTCATCAACGCTTAATAACGCAAACCCATTTCCCACATCGCCTTCTAGAACCTCACCCACGCCCCCTCAAAAGGTTGGTTGAGAGTTGACAGTCTTTTTTTTGGATCGAAATTTCGATCCAAAAAAATACTGTTTGTGCATTTTCAGATTACTCTATAAAAATCTCCAAAACTTTTCATATCTCAAGTACAGTTGCCACCCTAGGCAGACACGACACGTTCTGTTTCCTATTCACAACTAAATAATGGAGGAAAATTTTATGCGATGTTTGCCGGGGCTAAAATTATAGACCAATAGATTTTCCGACTTACGCACATATAGCCAATAGAGTATCGATTAATTTCCCAATATATCGATTTTGAGTGAGTGTAACCAAAACAGTTAACGGTGCTTAAAGATTTACCCACTGACCACTTCCTTATTATAACAAATTCCAGACATGAACATTTGTGAGATGGCACTGAGATTGGCAGTGTAAGTACAAAACTGTCAGACACAAATGAACGTCTACAAAGGCTACGTAATTTTTTGTACATACCATGTATGTTCACACACTGTCTTATGATTGATTTCTTTAGAAATAGTCTAAACACGTAAAAATGACATCAAAGGTTTTGATTTTGGGTTCAAACCAAAAATTGCAAAACCGCAGATATCGATGTGTTGTCGAAAGTATACAAGTGCACATAACTTCACGAATACGACATATACATTTACAAAATCCACAAGGTATCATTTCCTCCATATCATTTTCTCATTCTACTGAACATTTTAAAATCCGTGTAGTAGAACAGGCCACACTGAATCTAGGGTGGTCCACGAGATTTGCCCCTTTCTACATGGAGCCTCTGATAAAAATAAATCAAGGAGCATATGATGTGTTTTAAATGCGGGTTTGCAAATCAAGGGGCAAATAAAAATAGAAATGCAGCAGAACTTCAGCGCCCATAGATGAACATATTTAAATCTAAAAGTATTTCTCAAAATAATACCAAGAACAATATCAATAGGTACATGCCAACGTGCAGGAAAAGACAATAGATAAAACAGAATTTGTGCACACAGTCCTATGAAGTCTTTTAAAGTTCCGAGTAGAGTTTCTTTCCTACAGACCCTCAAATTCTCAATGCAAAAACAATAATAATATCAATAGGTATATGCCAAATTGCAACTAGAGAAAATTGTTTGAAAGGAACTGAATCTATACATATATTCCTATGAAATCTTTTGAGTTCTGGTATTGAGTAGTACTCGAAACCAGAACGAAAACTGATGGAAGAACCGTCTGTACGAAAGCCAGTGTAGCCTTCTTACAGAAGGTGCTTCTATGAGTTTGCATGGACATTCCAACGTTTAAAATAGAACATACCTTTTCTTGTACCACAGCAGAAAGGATGTAGGTTTAGGTAACAAGGAAAGTGATGGTTATTAGTTTTAACCAAGATTTGTTACAATTGCCTCCCTGCAGCAACAGTAGATTCATGATTACCCTGCCACCCAAAGCCTCTCCACGTATCGAAATAATTTCGTGTTAGAATCATTTAGAGTATTTATTACGCGAAAAATACCGACATGATGACTGACTTCAGAAACGAGAAGTAAATGTTCTGCTGATAGAGCAGAAAAACGTCGCTTTCAGCTTATTAAAGCATCATTTATCAATGAAATTCAAAGTTCGAGGCCAACCATAAGGATCTGGAAATGGCCATCACATTGAAACGACGTGAAATGTTGTCTAGAGGTTTCACGAAGATTGTGTTGATACTTATCTTTTGATGTTTTTAAACAGAAAAGTACAAATCAAATGTTGTTCAAGATGAAAATGGGGATTGTTGACTTTGAAGTATAAATCATTTGTTATGAATCAATTGCAGAAAGACATTTTTAATAATTGAAATGGGGCGCCATACCATAGAATTTTATACCATAAATTTAAATTGACTTTCGAATTTTATTTTATTTTTTAAATCACGGAAAACTGAATTTGCAAATGGTGTTATACCAAGTAGACCATCACTGAAACGGTTTGTTTGGTCGAGTGGTTGTTGTCTACTTTAATAAATGCTTTGGTGGTGACTTCAGAAGAGGAGAGTTAGACTCCACCTTCTAAAGTGTATCCTTTTATAGTAAAACAATTCCCCTTTGTATAGAAAAGCTGGATCTAATATCAGTACCATTAAAAGCACTACGTGTAATCCAAATTTCAATTATCCAATAAAGTTAATTGCAATGTAATCTGTAACCTTTCTGTAGCGAAAACAGGAAGGTTCCAGATTACATCTCTGGTTACAGTACTAAAATGATACAATACAGTAGCTTCTAGATTATTCTAGAGTACATCACATGATGTAATCAGATTTTGACCTTGCTGGTCGACATCACATCATTACACTATTCCCTACCTCCATCTATTGACGACCACGTCAATGATATTCAGTAAGTACGTTATTTCCCACAATCTATTTCAACCATATACAGGTGATAATTCCATCTTGATCAACGAAATATCTTGTTGGTTGCCATAACGCATCATGTGTTGGGGCACCTTTCATCAACACGAGAAACTGGAATCCCCTTCCTCTCTTTCTGTTGCTCAGTATCTTGTCTACGACAAATTCTGCTCTTGTAATAGTTGGTACTGGTGCAAGAGAGTTTTTTACTGGTACAGCTATGTATTTTGGCTGTTAATTGTATGGTTTTGTGTGACATACATGGATAACTAGGTGAATCCTAAAATGATTCTGCACGTCTAACCGAACAGAATTTTTCCCGATCAATTCTGTCACTAGAAATGGTTCAAATATCTTAGAACTATTTTTTTCTTGTGACTTCACATAGGAATCCTTGAACAGGCTCTTGTTGACCCAGACTTGTTCACCAACAATGTACTCAGGAGTCTTGTACCTGCTTGAAGCTTCAGCCGCTTGGCGTGACTTTGAAAGCCTGTAGGAACACTTTGAAACCTCGAAAGATTCCTTGAGAATTTATTTCAACTCCTCCACACCTTGTAATCGAACATTCGTGGCCGACAAGAGATCCAATGCTGTCTTCGGCGTCCATCCAAGATTCACATCAAATGGTGACATTAATAAGTCTTCAGAAACAGCTGAGTTATACGAAAACTTTGCAGCTGGTGGAAGTTCATCCCAATTATCCTGAGGATACGTACATTAACATCGCAGGTAACGTTCTACCATTAGATTCATAATCTCTGACGCGCCATCCGTCTGTGGATGGCGGCTTATGGAAATTTCAGCTTGAATCAGCTCAATTCCACGAGCGTCTTCCAGAAATAGGAGGTAAACTTCGGATGGATATCAGACACAATATTGTCAGGTAAACCATGGTGCTTAAATATATTCGATATTCGCAAAGAATGCATTTTCCGCATCAACGGCTGTATCCATATTTTTGTTCTTAATAAAATACACCCTCCTGGTTAATCTATCCACCCAAGTAGTTATAGAACTATAACCATTCTTTTCCTGGGAAGTGAGACAATAAAGTCTATCGCCAGTGGACCCCATCTTCTGTTAGGCATTTCCAGAAAACTGGACTCCGTCCAGAGTCTTTTGGTTGGAGCGCTTGTACTGTTGACACTTCAAACATCCGTCAACATACGTCTTCACATCCCTGCTCTTATGTCCCCAATGGAAGTTATAAAACCGTGCCAGTGTCTTTGCAAATCTAAAATGGCCTCAAAGTTTAAAATCATATGTGATCTGTAAAACTGATGAAATGGATCTTCTGGGTACACAAATATTTTCCTTATACAGCAGCTGTTTTACATTGATTTCAAACATCGGCACGATATTTTCCAACTTGTGTTTCTATTTCAAATTCTCAGGCCATTCACCTCTTATTTCTTCCACCACGGGTCCAAATAACTGGTCTAGTTCATATACATCAATGACATCCTCAACACAAATGAAAGGAACCTCAATATCATTCAAATTGATATATTCAGGAGCATGGGGTACTCTCGACAGAGCGTCCACTAGAACATGTATCTTTAGTTCCCTGTTTCAGAGTAATTGGAAACATCCCAAAATTTCCGAGCATCTCAAGACAACGTGTTTCTTTCCATCTGAGGCTATGTTTCGTAAAGAATGCTTCAATACTTGATTATCAGTGATGATTTCAAATTCAGTGCCTTCAAGATAACATCTGAATATCTCGAGACATATAATCAAGCCCAGGAGCTCACGGTCATTAGCCGTGTAGTCGGTTTCAGCAGGTGAAAGATTTTTGGAAATGAACGAGATAACCCTGTTTCGTCCATGCCCATCCATTTGTACCAAGAATCCTCCACAGCTCTTTGAGATGAATCAATATGACCTCTAAATGGCTTCTTGAAATCTGGAGCGATAAGAATAGGAGAATTATTGATTGATTTCTTCAGTCTTTCGAACGATTCCTGACATTTTCTGTCCCACATATTGAATCCAGATCCTTTATTCGTAAGGTCAGTTAATGGGGCGGCAGTCTTCGAAAAGTCTGAAATGAATCTTCGAAAGAAATGTAACAATACAAGGAAGCTCCTCAATCCGTTGGAAATCTCGTCTTCGGCCATGTATTCAATATATCCACGTTATCAGGGTTAACTTGAATGCCATCCTTTACAAAAAAAGTCCAAGCAAGTCAATCTCGTCCTGCATTAAATCGCACTTTTCGGAGCGACATATAGTTCATTTTACTTCAATCTTGACATGATTATATCCATATGCTTATAGTGACTTTCTTTGTCCTTACTAAAAATGAGAAGATCGTCCATGTACACCACTAGGAAGTCGTCAGTACAGTAATGAAATAGTATTACATGAGCGATTGGAATGATGCTGATGCGTTGCAAAAACCGATCGGCATAACTAGGTAATCAAACGGTCCGTAGTTCTAATTGAACGCTGTTTTCTCAATGTCCCCAGAATTCACACGAATTTGATGAAACCCAGTCTTTCAGTCGATTTTTGAGAAAACGCCAGCCTCACCAAGTCAATCGAACATCGAATCCGTTCGTGGGAGAGGAGATTTGGCCTTCTTGGTTATGTAGTTAGTGAACTATAGTCAACAACACCACGCATGCGTCCATTTTTCTCTTTTACAGAGAGTAGGGGGAGCTCCATAGGTTGACTTGCTTGGTATGATCTTGCCGTTCTTCATGGAAGATTCATCAATCTTTTGCAGCATTCAACTCCATTGGTGGTAATTGAAACAGCGGTAGGTGAGGAGGCTTACTTTTAGCCTAAATTTCAATCCCATGATCCATAGATCTATTTGGAGGTAGCCCAGCTTGAATATAATTTTAAAACAGGTTCTCGTAATTTTTCAATATATTTTCAAGATTCATATCCTTGACTTTGATCTTCTCGTCCTACACGACTTTCACTCCATTTGCATGCACTAGTTGATAAACCTGGAAGCTATCCGATAGTGACTTTTCAACATCTGACAAAACTTCTTAATTCCCAAGTTCGTCACTTCCACAGATGATGCTTCTTCATCATCTAGTTCAGCTAAAAGATTCACATCTCCGCGGTTTACAATCCGATTTCGAAGGCATACCCAACAGAACATCATACCTTGAGTCAGCGACAACCCAGTTAGATTTGTTGGTATAATTACCAATTTTCATTGTTGCACTGAGAACCACCTTCGAAGAACTTTCATTAGAACCTTCTCTTCAATGCTGAATGGTAACTTTTTCATGTTTATCCTTGAAATATTGCCGGTGTCGATCTATGAGTCCCTTTGATACAATATTCGTATTACACACGTCGTCCTTCAATATTCTGACATTAATATCATTCAAAGTCCCATTTAGAATAAGGAGGGGCTCTAATGGTATAGATCCTTCAGTAGGGGCGTTGTCAAAATGGTCACGATAAATTGTATTTGAGGGAACTTTCTCAGAGACGTTGAGAACATTTTGATTGTCCTCCTCGTGAAGACGCTTCACTTATTCATGTACTTCTCTGATCTCTCTGATCAGGACAGAAATTACACTCTCATAAGGTCCAACTGGAGTGATTCTGCTTAGTTTTGTTGGACCCGTCCTTTTTCAGAAATCTGTTCGGAATGAGAGGAATTTTTCACCATTTTTGCATTACAAGATCTCACCTTTTTCTTATCACCATGCTTCCAAGGTCTACATCCCTTGGTGTGACACAGAAAGAATGCATATTTATCAATGTATATCTGTCTTCGACATTGAGAATAAGCTCCCCATCCATTTACTTTAAACGATATTCCTCGATAGCGGGTTTTACTCTCAAAATTACCGATATTCATAGGTGTTCGTACTGAATTTGATGGCCCTGAACGAAATGTACCGAACAATTATGCTCCACGTATTGCACTGTCAACATTAAGTGAAATTGGAGCAGCAGAATTCACATTTCCCTGCCCTGCCCTCAGTACCTCTAATCATATCTGCAGCTTCAAACCAGCACAGATTTTTCAAGCTTCTCATCATCACTGATGCCGGTATGACTATGACAATATTTCGAAAGTCATTGAGAAAAGTAGAGAGGCTAGCCTTTTGTTGTAGTGCCCGAAGCTTATCTCTCGATTGGCGTATACTATCTTGCGGAATAAAATCGCTTCGCACAGCGTTTTGAAAATCATTCCAGTCACCTGGAGCCTATCTGTCCAGATTGCACAAGCATAAACTACCAATTTACAGTATTTTCCTTCATCAAAGTTGATGGAAACGATATTTATATCCGGTTTGTGATTTGATTCTCCAAATTACTTAACTGAACCAGATTAAGATAGGCATCTAATTGATACAGCCATGCGTTAATAGTCAAAGCAACACGGCCGCCAAATGCCGGTGGTTTATTTGGCTTAATTGTAGTCATTATTCAATAACATCTTTCTTGCATACCTGATTTATTCTTACTTTCGATAGATTTATCAGTTCAGGATATCCCCACTACGATACAATGTATACCGATTCAGTGTCTACCATATACGATAGACCAATTTCTTTGACTAACCTGCCACAACCAGTGGCTTTCTCACGTCTGTCAGTAGCCGGATTCAACCTGGCGCTTTACTCGAACCCGTAACCCGGTTGTTCCACCTAGGTAACAACCAACAAGTGAAATATGATTATATGAGGATACGTGTAAGCGGAACCAAGGCTTGGACAGATGGTACTTACTCTTCGAACTGTACAGGCAAACTGTAGAAGATGGTAGACTCAGTAGCAGGGGATCGGGTGCTCTCGACAAATAAACGATGATGACTCGAAAGTGGTGCTACCAGTGAAACGGTTTGTTCGGTCGAGTGGTTGTCGTCTACTTTAATAATTTTTTGGTGGTGACTTCAGAAGAGGAGAGTTAGACTCAACCTTATAAAGTGTTTCTTCTTGTAGTAAAATAATTCCCTTTTGTTGAGAAAAACTGGATCTAAAATCAGTCGCATTACAAACGGTACAGGACAGCGTGATAAAAGTACAGTACACTGTACAGTAGACTTCTTACTCCATTTGTTAGTTAAATTAGTCTCACTGGGTAAATAGTCTCACCGAGGAAAAAGTATAGGTGAAACTAATTGGACATTTTGTTTATGAAAAAAATGAAAATAGATTAACTTAATAAAAAGAATTTATTAAATTATACTACTAATATTGAAATAAAATAAATTTATTTTAAATAAAATAAATAAATGTTTTTTCAAAATATATTTATTTTATATTATTAACATACTGGAACTGCTTCACCGTTAGAGTGATTTGGATACTTCTGGATGATATTTTGAAGATGAGGATGATTGTGTATTCGTGGATGAAGGTTCAGTTGAAGTTGAAGCAGTTGGTTGTATTGTGGATTCGTTATTATTATCATCACTATTATTGTTGTTATTGATATTATTTGCACTATTTGCACTACTAATTTAATTAATATTATCGGAGTTGTTATTATTTCTTTCATTAAAATTATTATCTCCGATAATATTGATATTATTTATAATATGTATAGTATTAAATTCAGTATCAAAGTTATGTTTTTCATAAATTTTACCGTTACTTTCCATATTCATATTGTTCCCATGTTCTGTTGATGCCGTGATATTTGTGCAATTATATTTTGTTTCGTTAGTTGATCAGTTGTGTTTGTGAGTTGCTGTAGTAGTTGTTGAATTATTTTTTTATTATTTTTTTGTTACTTTTGTGTCCTTCCTCGTTGAAAAGCTTCTACTATCGGCGATACAATACATTGTTCCATGTTGAAAATGATTTTGAGAAGTCGGCTGGTGTTGATAATTGAAGAACGGGGATAGAAACTTCATTTTGTTTCTTAAATGTTGATAACCTATCATCTCAATGCATTCAATTCCCTATTCATAACGTTCCTATTCATGGAGATAATTTAAATCGAAATCGTAACGTTTTAAAGATATGAATGCCATGATCACGAACATAAAGAACATCATGTTCATAAGGTTACATGACGCAATTGAGTTTTCAAAAGAGATCCAATAGAATATTAACATACCAAATGCAACGATCCCTGAATAAATGGGTTTGGGTTGCAGAATAAACCTAATGCTGTACGTACACTTGTATTTTTGTGAATCTGTTCAAAAATATTTTAATAAAATTCTGTGAAAATAATTAATTTTCACTCTAAATAGATTCACTACACAATTAGAGCAAGTTATACTATTTGGAGCGATGGGCCTTTCATTTGAGCAGTAGTATTAGTCTCAGTGAGTCTAATTTAACTAACCAATGTACTTTCTTTTCCCACGTGTATCATTTACATCGACACTTGTACCTTTAATTTGAAGCAATTCAAAATGCAGAAACATACTAATATTAGACATGATGTTAACACACCTGTCATATATTAGTAGCGATATTGAGGAGTACACATATCAAATCAGACTAGAAGGAAAATAAAAAGTTAATAAGTTACCGATTACCAATAAACACCCCACCCCGTGTCAATTGCAGTACCAAGAGAACAAACTTCTAACAAAGACTTCAACAAGTACCACTAGTTGAAAAGTTATGCGTGATACACATCAATAACCAGTCAGCGTGCTTCGCGACAATTACTGATCCGACTGCGAATCCAGGACCGAACCATATAGCACCACCAGAGATTTAGATCCCACGTAACTGTACCGCGTTCTCATTGGACTGGAGGGAAGGTTCGTCCAAAGCCGAGAGTCAATAGAATCAATACAAATCAGGTAAGTAACCAGAGGCAATTGAGGATACAGAGAAGGGAGACAACGAAAAAAGATAAGAGGGGGAAGAAGGAGAAGATGAACCAAAGTAGGAATAAAAAGTGGAAAAAGGAACGAAATACCCCACTAATAAATAAATAATAGGGCTGCACTTTGCGATAAAGATTGAGGATGGTGACGCTAATAATAAAGGGAGAGTAAAGAGACGCTCATAATAAACAGAGAAGAAACGCAGACAATTTTAAGACTCCAGTAGGCCTCAATGATGAGCATCATTCTTGTGAAAGATAGACGAGGAAATGGACGTCGAGAAATCAAGGCACAAAGAGAGGAAGTGCATACCGATGCAAGAAAAATGATCATCATGTTGAAAGAGGATGATGAAGACAAATATACAGTTGTGGACAGATCTAGACCAATCCAGGAGAAATAATAGCCGATCAACTACCCAGTTGAATGAAGTTGATGATGTTGAAATCGACGAAGATGACGGAAAAAGTGGCACAGGTAAAAAGGGAAGGGAGAAAACTATAGGCGGCATGATTGGTATGTATAAGGGATGATAGTACAAAATCAAGAAATACAGTGTCAGGGGAAATAAGTACACTTCATTTTCCAAATTATTATTTATTTAATCAAGTAGCGAATCATTTATTTTCCGATACAAGTATTTCGAATTTCAGCAGAATCTGACTTAGTAATTTTCCCACTTGCTAACAGTAGGATCCTAATACACGTGTATCCTCTTCTCGACGCCAGCTTGAATTATATCTGATTCATTATACATACCAAACCTCTACAGGTCGGAAAAAAGAATCAAGGTTAGACACATTTCAGACATTAATCAACTTTCTAAAATGTATTTCACTACAGGATTCGACCCCGATTCGATGGACGAAAGAACATCCAAAGTAACTGCGGCCGGACAACACTCGGCATTAGAGTGTGAATAATCCCATCGATTATTGGTCAATCTAATTATAGAATTGACAGGATGTATTAAGGTATCTTCTGAAACCCGAGTCCGTAAAGACACTTCACGGTGTCAGGGCTACAACTTTACAGCGCGAAAGGGAACGAAAGGTATATCAGGTATGTCAAAATAATCGGATCCCATTGACGCAATTCGAACTATTGGCATATCATCTTTTCAGTATCTAAAAAAGTGACTGTACGTTATATGTGTTTAGGGTTTGGAAAAACGACCAATAATTTCAATAACAACGTCCGCCAAGACTTCCAAGTTTTTCGTATATTCTATAAAAAAAAACCTTTATAAAGTGTGATGGCAACATACGCAGTGAAGATTCATACCTTGAGCCTCTTCCGCGAGGACATTCCGTTCCATAATGATTAGCAAGGGATATTAAAAATGTTTTCACAACCACTCGTTGAATTCCATATTTACCTATTCTACTTGTATTTTTACATGTTGAATAAATAGAGGGATCACTACTTTTTCTGATGTCCATTCCATGACTTCTAATTGTTTCTGTAGATAGTTGATTTAGCACAGCGAATGCTTTCAAGAAAACTCGTTTTTCCTTTAATTCAAAGGCCGATGATGTTCGTTGTGAACTTTCGGCAACATCATCACTTTCCTTTCTCTTTTGAGACCGAATAGTTTCGGATTCCATTAACTTATTTTCTTCCCAAGCACTTGACGATAGTGCAAACAACATTACTCAGACAAATGAAACTCGCTCTACTACGTTCATCAATTGAAATCCCTGATACATCTCAATAGTAGCCACCTTCTGACACTCGTCAAGATCGCAAGGCGATTCTGTGAATTGTATGACAAAATCGTCTATTTCACTTCGGTCACTATCAGAGTTCCATAGGTTTGATACAGATTGCGCTGAGGAAGATGGTCGTTTTAGAGATTTCTTGTTGAAAATAGGAGTTAGAATAGTACTCGCGTCAAGCTGCTTGTCGAAATCAATCTCATCTAGAGCTTCGTGTACTTCATCAAAGGAAAGAACTTGTTGAGGCGAGAGTTCGAACTTGGTTTCGATGAGGCTGCTATCGTTATCTGTTGAAGAGTCGGAAGTGCCCCGGGAGCGTTGAGTTTCGGCAAGGTAAATAATATCCATCATCGATTTCGTTGGAAGGGTCTAGTCGAAGATATGATATAAGAAAAGGGGGTTACCAAGAGATATTAGAGAAGAAAAAGAAGGAACATAAATACTTTAAAATTAAATTATATTAAATTAAATTAAAGTATAGGGTTAAATTAAATCATTTTTCGATTTACTCGGCAAAGAAAGAGGTTCCAATTTTTAGAGCCGTTCAAATCCTTAAATAGATCTTCAACCTTTTCTGTATTACCACATAATATGAAGACCTTTTCAAAAACAAATTTGACCAATGAAAAGCCCTTGACTTCACCTTCAACGTGGTTTACGTATCTCACATTTTTCCAAAACTGCGATAGGCTACTCTTTTTCTTGCCACTTACCAATATGACAATTATTCAAATTCAAAAACGAAAATTGAATTTTGTCGCCCCATATCTACACAGACGCCAAATAGAACCAGCCATTCATTTTTCCGTAACAAGTAGAGTACTTGATTTTCTCATTCATATATCCAAAGAGATTTAGATAGCATCATTCTATGAGCGCTTAGAAAGAGAGCCGAAAAGGTTCAAAGAAATAGAAGGACAACTAACAGTTCTCTTTTCTTTCCAATCGGTGATGGAAAAGAAGCAGAAAATATTACTCGTGAAATATCAGGAACCAAAAGTTTCAAAAAGCAAATAAGAAGGAAGGCCACGTTGAAATTTACCTAAACCTTCTTTTCAGTCGCATTTCTTCAACATTGCAACTATAAAATAATGTCACAAAATGTCACAGAATGTCACATCACTTCTTCAAAAAAACCACATTGAAAACTTCAATTGTCCTTCACAGTATATAAGTAGAAGCAACTACAAATATCCTTTATTTTGTGGTACCAAAACCGAGAAATAGATAAAAGTCATCGATCATCATCATCATCCTGCCTTCTTCGTGTTCTGCTGCCCTTAAAATTGAAACTAAAAATGAATGCCACAAAATGAGACATAAAATAATATTTATTTTTCAAGAGCATCCACATTTTCAAAAAAGACCGCCAAAGTCAAAATAAATTGGAAATAAAACTACATGTTTTTGAACATGTTTTAATTTTGATAGATACCCAAAAGATAAGACTAGATAGTGCCTGTTCAAAATGTTCCATTTTTAAATTTTTATAAAATTCAAAACACAGGCAATATCCATTATAATTTGGAGAACGTCCAATTTAAATGAACATGTACCAAAGATTATTTTATCACCACTTGTCTGGTATTATAACTTAATTAACTTCTACCTCTTTTTCACTCGTGATGTGCTTTTTATTTGCGGGTGTCATCATTAGCTCTTCGATTACCGCTGATTCTTCCTAGACATCAATGCTAATATCCCGCTCTTCTCGTATCGTCCCGGACCTCATCTCGTCTCGCGCGTCTGCTTCGTTATCCCAATTTCCTCTTTGACATCAATGCTAATCTCCGGCTTCTCCCGTCACGTCCCGCCCGTCTGTTCGCACGAATTGGACTCGATGTGTTACCATCGACAAAATTCAGAAATTGCAATTAGTAGAACATTTTGAGAAACACTGTGACACTAGAATCCACATACTGAAATTACATTTATTATACCACTTCGTAGAGGACTTATCGAGGTTTGGAAGTCTAAATATATTGGGTTCGTCACCATATGAACACTTCAATACATTCTTTAAGCATTCATATAGGTCTCCAAGAGGATAGCAATCTGAATGGATGAAACAGATAAGAATATGGGACCAACTATTTCTTCATTGCGACTTCGTTCACATCATGGTACAATTTTTAAGCGATTCTCGAACAATATTTCTACGAAACAATTGACACAGTCAACAACTACAGCACGGTGGACTCAAAAAAGTTCTAAACATTTGGTACGGTATGTCGTTACAGTTACATTGCAGCACATTGTAGCCAGTATAGAAGGAAATGTACTTTCTAACGAAGAAACAAACAAACTTCTTACTCCAGTTCTAAAAACCTTATCACATACAAGTTTAACAGTCTTTACAGAACTTATTCGGAATAATTTTCAAGATAATGTATTTTATATTACATATTCAGGAATTGGTGTTACATATGTGAAGTCGGGGTACATATTGGGAGGCCATTTTTTAACATTGAAAACATATGATAATTTTAGGAATATTGTCAATTATACTCCTGCACCGCAACACCAGCTCAAAAAGCAACGCATATTTTCAGCATCAAAATTTGGTCCCAACAAGAATATAATAAATAGTTTCGTCCTCATAAAGGGTAGAGACGCAAATAGTCTGGTTTACTACATAGCTAAATTTATTCTCCTATGCCATATAAAAAATTCCCATAATCTGGACAAGAAAGTTATGGATTTGTACAATACATAGAATTTACACAGCCTCTGGATAATGTAAATAAAATTCTAAACTTTTTTTCTTGCGGTGGGCTACACCGTACTAAGTGGTCTACACAACACCAGGTACAAATACGACATCTGTGGATACTATTTCAGAGACAGGAGAGTGGTACGATATCAATGATTTCGATACCATCTGTTAATCTGTATATGTGTTGCGGTCAACTTTTGGTATTCATTCCTTTACTGAACAGTTTCCATGGCCAAGGCAACGTTTCTACATTAATCTTTTCTAAATGGAACGCAATTCATATAAATCGGTACAGTTCGATACTGACGAAGATAACAACCACACATTACATGGCTACACTAATGACTTACTGAACACTACATGTTCTGTACTTCAATAAGCTTTGTGCATTTTCGATGTCTTCTATACTTTCTTCATCTTCAAACATCGATCTTCGTTCCAGTCCTTCCATGTATGGATTGCCCAGTTTCTCAATAATTTTCCGATCAGCTGCGATTTCAGTGATATAGCAGTCATGTATAATTCCACACTGAGTACCAATGTATTGAAGAAACCAGTTCGATTGTACAACAATAAAATGTTTCTGTGCGGTTGTTGCTATGACTATTATTGTTGCTTCTCGTTCCAATTCTCTGAAACTTTGTTCTTCTGTCCCCCCATCACATCCCGGTACATACTGTTTTTCAGGTTTCCATTCTTTTACAGAACATCTTATTGTTCCAACCAACTGATGCCTTGCCATTTTCACACACTTCGAATACATTTGGTTGAATTATATCTGACGACCGCCTCCACGATATTCTTTCACAATTATCATCTTTACACAACTATTTATCCATGAATCTGCACGGTGAATACTCATTATAGTTCCTTCCACAATGTCTTCTGCTCGTCCTCTGGTATATAACTAACGAAATCGTGCGATACCGCACGACAAATTTCGTTCGTAAACAAATTCAGCTTTTCTTCATCAGTTCCCTGACTTTCAACGTTTCTTTCCCCTTCTGCTCCACCCACCAGTAATTGCATATCTGATATATTCGCAGCGCGTCACCAAGACATGTCTAAAACACCTGTTCGATTAGTTTTCATTAATTTCCTTATTGCAGCAGATATTTCAATTTCCCGTTGTTCTGTTGCTCTAGGTTGTTTCAAATTGGATCGAGACCATACAGAAAATTATGCAAGTACTTCGAAAAATCTGTCCTTCGCAGCTCTTTTCCTTCCGCTACAGAAGTCGGATAGCAGCGGTCTCAAACGTTCCTCTAATGTACCAATATTGGACAACCCCTCTACAACTGCATCCTCGATTGTTCAGACGGATACATTTCTGCGCTTTCACCACATGACAGTTTTGTTCTAAGTATCTGGCATATATAATATATTTCCCGGAGATAAAGGAGGGGACATATATGTTTCGCTACCACAGCAAAGAAATGCGTATGGTGTCGGTACTATCATCGAGTGGTATAAAATTTTGATTCCGTTTTCGAATACGACTTCAGCATGGTTAGTCCAGTTTCTTACATTTATATCACTATTTGCGTCCAATTCACACGTTTCGTTATAACCCCACTTCTGCATTCTCTGGTCAACTTCCAGTTCAATTCCCAAGTATTTCACAGGTACTTGCTTTATCATCCTGTCAACATACTTTTCGCGACTATTGTTTTTATGCGAAATATTTTTAAAACGTCCCTGATTTAGCTTTCCATTCACTATATGGAGTGAAAAAATATTTCGATTTGTGTACATTCCTTTTGTTCCGTTCTGCATACAGTCTGTTTGCAACAGTCTGTCTGACTAACTTCCACTTTGAACGAAAAAGCCTTAACAAATAATATATTTTATCGAAATCCATGTTTCTCCATGTTATATACCGCATACTACATATGCACATGTTCTGTTTTTATGTACATCATCTGTATGTCGCAACTTTCCGGACCTTGTTTCTTAGGATTTTAATCATGTTAGACCAATGCATCATGTGTGCCCCAATAGGGAACTACTTTCGACAAACAATAATATATTTTACTAGTATTCAGAGCTTTTGTATCTAAACAAAGACCTTGGTAGTATCATGGTGTAATATACTATATTACCATTGAGATGAATACTTTTTGATTCAGGTATTCTTCATAAATACATTTTTTCTTAAACGTTTTTTCTATATTATGTTCAGGAACCACTAAAAAATAAGAACAGAAAAGGGAGAACAAAAACAATATGTATATATTACACTTCCAGACAGTTCCATGAAACTATTTCGAAAGTTTTCATTGAATGTTTCACTTTCTTTCCCGTCATTTCCTCGCGATTTCAGCCGTATTCTTCTTACATTCATCAAGAGATGAAGCTTGTTTGGAGAAAAGTCTTGCATCAAAGTCAGCATCTCGGATGATGCCAATAACTTCTTCGACCTTGTTCTGTCCCACACGAGATTATAATATGTTCAAAGATGTTTCCAACGACTCGTTCAAGACACCAGTTTGGCCCCTATCCATTTTCCCCAGTTCGGCTGATGAGTGAGCATAAGCAGTATCTTCACTACTACCTGCTACCTTTTCGTCTCCAAATGTTTCCCCCTTCGAACAATTCATGATAATTTGAAATTTTTAGGTTGATTTTTACTTGCTGATACTGTTTCGTAACAACAAAATAAATTTAAATATGTTCTCCGCGATTATCGAAAACACCAACACGATAAAAATTATATAATTAAATGAAATAAACGTCTGAAAATATATTCGTAACATACGTTGCTTATTTCAGAGCCAGTATCAATCATCATTTTGTTTCTATATTGAAGATACCATGCTTCCGTACCTTTATTCTGAGTACTTTTGGCCACATTAATTGTCATCAATCTCTGCATTATGTTGGACGCACACCACCTCGGTGATATGCTACACGTGACAGAAAACAATACCCCTACATATTCCGCTTTATTTAATTCTTTGAGGACTTTTTTAAAATTACTGTACTTCTCTTTCTGACATGGCACTAACATATTAGTTGAAAAATCGGTTTTGTAATTTACTGTACGTGTCGTAGAAGTTTAGGTATGTAAAGTACCACACGTGTATGTACACACGTGTGCTGGCCTTCGTCCTAATCTACGCCGAAGTATTATTTGTTACTTGTCTCCTTGTTGATGTCAAAAGGAAGAACACTCTGATTAGCAACCTTTTGACACACCCATAGTAAAGAAATCCAACAACACATTTTGGAATCGTCTTCTAGAAGTAGATCTCACGCTTTGCAAAATACAAGTACGTATTCATAAAAATGTAACGTCACATTAAACTATAAAGTAAATAAACCAACTATATTACTACTGCAAATTTTATTGAAAATATTACTATTTTCCATTTGACAATCATTACAAGCGTCCGTTTTGTGGCTTTTTCCCGTTATTAAATTTTGGAATGATCCATTATTTCTGGGCCAATTTAATACAAATCTGTCATTTGATCTTAAACCATTAAATTCTCTGCTTTCTCCCAGTCAACTTATTTTTATTCAACCACTTTCAACAATAACCGATCAACGTGAACAATCGGCGCCACGCATTGACATTCAAAACAAACATTCTGTCATGAACCATACTCCACGTCTATTGCACCCTGTCTTTTCACATCGAAACAACTAACATGCGGAAATTCCTCAGAGATACTTGTAATTCCCTTCTTATCATTCATAGCACCTTTTCCATACCTGCAATCATAATTATTAACATTACTTTCCTTTAATTGCTTCTTCTGTATTCCGTTTACTGGTAACTACTTTTTTTCAATACCCGGAACTACGAAAAGGTTTGTATCATTTCAAATTTTTACTCGGATTCCAATTTCATTTCTTTTCATACACAATTTACTAACTTATTTTCTATGAATAATATTGTTTATGTGATTTCCATATGTCAGCAGCTCAACAAGGTCTGTCTCTTCACAGTGATGGAATGGTAATGAAACTGCAAAGTTCCCTTATATATTACAATATACTAATTATTTGAAGGGAATTTGCTGTTGCTTTTTGCGTTCTCATTATTTTTTATACATATTTCTTATTTCCTTTCATTTTCCGTATTCACACCAGTGTTTCATATTATCCTCTTTATCACGTTTTCCTTATGCTACATTTTTTTATTGCACCCATTGAATGATTTCTGGATTCACCATTCACGTTTCCATGCAACGAATGTATGGAAATATATAGTACCCCTGCTCTTTTACATTCAAGGGACAAATGTAATTTTCAATTACACATTCTTGCGCTCTTCCAAAACGTGAAAGGGACCCGTACTATATCTTTTATTTATTTTCCACTGTCCGTAAGTAAATATGTAATCCTCGTACATTAAAATCTGCGCCATCTGTATGTCCACAGTCCGTACCCCATACATTTTATCTTCAAATTGCGTAAACTTTTTCTTCAGTTACCATCCGTAACCCTTCAAACACTGTATTTTCGTCTAACCTAAGACGGACCCCCAAAATTCGCATGGCCTAGCTTATGTTAACTACATCCAAAAGTACGCCATTTCAATGTAGGCATTCAGTTCCCGGAACACAGACGTATCTTTCTAGCATGCATATTTAATTTTTCAGTTCTAAATAAAATAATGTGCATATGCATATAAATGCATATTAATTTATATATTAATATACTTCCATACTTTTTTAGCATATATATTGTTTCATACTACTCTTGTCCCAAGTTTGTAACGTAGTTTTCATCTACGATGTTTCTGATTTTCGCAGAATGTTATCCAGATTCACTACTCGTTTTTGTATGTTTCTTAGTTTTTGGACAAGTTTACGTAAAATTTTCTCCGTTTTCTGTAGTACACTACCCTATGAATACTACGCCGTTCTGAGTTTTTGTAGAAAACTTTGCAGGACACTTTTACTAAAATACATTATATAATGTCCATTTATCTGTACCATTCACTGTTCTGTATCCGGAGTTTTGTGAAACAAAATTCATTTATTGTTCTCCATTAAATTACAGGCCATTATCTAGTACACAAATAGCTTAAAGCGAAATATCGATTATTTTAGTGATGGTGTACTGCACATATTTTCATGTTATGGATGTTTTATCTTATCGTGTACTGCATCTACAGTCAATTTTTGAAGAAAGTTTTGATGTTTAACTGTATTGTACGGCAACTTCAATAAGTGGAAGCGTGAACTACATAGAACATACAGTGAACTGCACGTAACGTAACTGAATATACAATTCGTGCAAACTACGGCATCATTCGAAATGTATAGACGCTGACCCATGCTACACTCACGTGTCTGGGAAGTCAGTAGTTATATTTTCAGTTCAACTTCATCAATTTCTATATGCTGCAGTTCCATGCCGCAGTTTCCCATTCAATACATACATTGGATGAAATTAACATTGACTGTTTTCATTGTCCCATAACAGCGATTAATAAAAGCCGTCATTCTTATACGGAAACAATAACGTAAATTTGCATAGTTCTCATCAATCCTTCTAATCAATAATCTACTGTTCGATAATTTAGTCGTTATCTCGCTCCCACCATCATCCAACCTCTTTCATTCCATTACGCGCCTTGAGTTAGATTTATTGTATCCACTATTTAACCTGAAATTCTCTTGTAGTGTGCTATGATTGGCGAGATCGGACAATCAAGTCAAGCCGGAGTACAATCTTTACTAAATGTAAGCATTTTAATGTTTATAAAATCCAAGATTGAAACTTTAAAAAAGGTTCAATCCTCGATTTGAAATATATTTATCTACAAAGAGATGTACCAAGACACGTATTGAAAAATGTGAGTAAGATTATTCCAATTCATTAATGCCCTTTTAAAGAATTATCACATTATGTGAAACGTTTCTCAATTTTGATGACACATGTGCACCAGTAGAAACGATTTGATTCTCCGCACTTTTCATGTTTCACATAAATGAGAGGTCTAGGTGCATCATACTTTTATCTTTTTAATAAAAATTCCATAGAACTGTATTTCATCCTTGAAAAAGGAGATTTAATAAAAATAAAATATAAACATTTACATGCGCTATCATGATTATGGAAAATGGCATACATTTGAAATTTATATTTCATATAGTAACTAGAAACAGAGCAGCTGCCGCTAGAGGTATTCAAAGGAACGGAATACAACGCTATTTAGTCAAAAGCCAAAAATCCCGTGAATGGAAATTGATGGAGTTGGTGGGGCGAACGGGGCGCTTTCCGGAGGGGTGGCAGCGGGGATTGGTGAGGAATCGGAGCGTGAACACACCTGGAGTAAATGGGTAGTGGCCTCCAATTGTCGGTCCACCGTAGTAGTTTGGAAGCCAAATAGGCCATCCTCCTAGTTCATTTCGCTCGTGCAATTCGCACGCGCGAAATGAACCACTTCGGAATAGAAGGAACCGATGAACGAGACGACATCAGGGTGGGTGTGTATTGTTTTTATTGTCTTTGTTGTTATTGCTGCAGTTGTAGGTGTAGTTGTAGTTGCGACTATAGATGTAGTTTTTTCTTGTAGTCTAGAAGGCTGGGAGACCAATGTAGTACCCAACCCAGCGTGTGTTGGAAAAATCAGATGGTTGGGGGTTGGCAGAGCGGAGAGAATCCTGAAAGCGACTGTGTACTGTAACACCATCGCGGAGGCGAGGGCGGAGGTTCAAACGTTCCCGTGCTTCAACAAAACCATTGGCGCCTTTGGGTGGGCGCGCACGTGGGGGAGCACCGGAGTACCGTCTTCGTCCCACCAGTTCGTGCGTTGCTTCTTGTGGTTGATTCGCGGCATTTCATAGCGGTTGAGGCGAAAGTTGAGGGTCGAGCTTTAACCAGGGGAAAGATGCCTTTGCGGTTGGTGCCCAGTTGGCACCGACGAGACAATATTTATTGACTAAAATCTGGTGGTGCTTCAGACCCGTAGACCAAAGCATACAGGTGTCCAAGTACGACGCTTGGTGGAAGAGAGAAAAAAGGGGAAACACGTGTCAAAAAGAGGGAAGATAGAGGAAAATGACTGGTGGGAAAGGAGGAGAGATGGAGTAAAAAGGACACAATTAGTGTGGGTAACCCCCAGTACCTGCTCCTGGTCAGGTACTACATATTTGAAGCAGTAACAATAATGATTGTTCACTCTTGTTTTTCTTGAAAACTGAAATCATAAATCATGAACAATTTGTTTTCATGCACTTAAGTAAAAAAATAATCCACAAACTAATAGTTATGTGGATTATTTTGTTATACATAGTATATCTAATGCTCTAATATTCATACCATAAATGAAAACAATAGCATAAATCTACAGAAACAATGATCTCATCAACGACACATAGAAATCTAATTATTGCGTGTCACTATAATGCACTCCCTTTCATACGTACGGAAGAATTAGAAATATGATCATCACTAAAGGTGTTCGAGTCATCTTTCCACAGTAGCCTGTGTGGGAAGTGTACTGCGCCAAAAATGGGGGTGCTTAGAATGAAAATAGCGATTCAGCAATAAGTTGCGTCTTTGGTAAATACTAACGGCAGTAATTGGGAATGTGGCTATCGCGCACTGAGCGACTTTTAATACGGTTGATCAAATACAGGGTCCTTTAGAAAGTCAGAAGTTGATTTTATTTACCCGCGTAGCAAGGCTAAAGATTGGAGGTCTATTTCTGCGATTATATGACCTGATTGATTCTCAACGCCTGCAGAAACGGACTATGACTATTACCAGGCTGACTTCTTAGATGAAGACGGAGTAGGACTTTGTGGGTCAAATGAGTTCTCACGGTTGCTTCCCTTTTTATTCAAGGAAGTGGCAATACCGAAAAACGCTCTAGGTAGGCTTCAACTCTCGTTGGACGGCGGGACGAGAAGATTATAGTGCATTGTGATGGCGAACGTTGTTGCACTATAATGTTCCACAGTGTTCCATGAACACGTGGTTACACGTCGAATGAAACGGAATCACATGTGGCAACGCAATCAATTGCGCGGGGTAAAGTATATTGGGAAAGGTAAAGGGCAGGAAGTTGAGCTCAATATCTACACTTGTAGAGACGGATTTGAACAACAGTCACAATAACACCGTCTTCATATATCATGAAGCTTCGAAGATATTTCGAAGCTTCGAAGAATGTGAATATTCCAAAAAGCAAGTACATAGTCATGTAAAAATATAGGACGGTTATGTAAATCATGAACCGGTGATTTGGCCATATATATAGTTTAGAAAAAGTAAACAGTCTATGGGATCGATATGAAACATTTCGCATCTGTATGCGATACTGAATGGTGGTGGTGGTGGTCGCGTCTAAAATCACTACAGTTGGTTGTAGTGATTTTTTTGTTGCTCCGTCGTGGAAGTTGACGGAACAGATAACCGTTGTTTCTGTTCTTTTTCTTTTTCTTGGTTGGACATAACATCGTGAGTTACAGGATCGTTGTTTGCGTAGGCTACTGTGTATATTCACGAGGAATTCGATTCTTATCTGATCGAAGCCTGTGTAGAAGAGGATGAATGAAGAGCGGTAATGCATCCCCATTGGAATTCAGCCAGCCGATATCCTGTAACTAGTTCTGAATTACGAATTTCTATATGCTGGGAGAGAATAGCCCAGGAGAAAACAATAAACAGAAGGTTTGTTCCGACGGAAAGGCAAAAAACAATGGGCAAAAAACGCTTGTGCCCCCCCTCCCCCCAATTTTTCTCGAACTTCGCGTCCATTTACTTTGACTTAAGTAGATGATTTTCTAATCAAATGTTCATTGATCGAAATTCATCTCCGGCCGACGACGGCGAAGTTCAATGCACGGAGATAGACGAGACAGTTTCTAAAATATGTACCACTAAGTCCAGTCCACGTGTAGTATTCTTACACCAAAATAGTGAAGACACTGTACATGAGCATGACACATGTTTTACAACTGTACATCACATTTTGAAGAATACTATACGCCTTGATTGCAACTGTGTGTTGATGATCTTAGATGGATCCTAGTATTGCATTGCTGTAAGGTTTACTTTGCTCTGGAGCAGTGGTAGAAAGGAGGCAAAGAGTTACATGCCATGGGCCGCTTTCAGCGTCTCCCATCAGTGGCTATAGTAGTCCGCGTTTCCCGCGGAAACGTGGACATGTGTCCGGAATCCAAGTGACTGTGACGATCTTGTACAGCTGTAATCAACGAAACAACGGCTTATTACAGGTAAATAACAAATTTTGATATTAGAGCATCTCCACCAATAAATCCAAAACGCAGTCCAATTAAATTTTTTGGTTAGATTGAAAAAATGGCTCCCACCAATAAAATGTAATGGAATAGGCAAATCTAAAAACACCGAGTTGGATTGAATTTTGCCCGAACGAGATCCAAAAACGCCCGAATTGGATCGAGTTTTGAGCCGATCCAACATAAAAATCCAAATAAATTTGCGAAGCAGACAGTACTGATTCGGTACACCTGTAGTACATGCAGGTTTCTTTTTGGGATATGTTGGCCCATCTTCGAGGTTGACCGGAAGTAACGGTCTCAGAAGCAACGACCAAACGCGGAACGTCACCATCTGCAACAAATAGAAAATCATCTTCAGCAATACATCGAACCTGACGTCAAGAAGCGAGTATATTCAAACGAAGTACGCGATGGGGGCCGGGAAGGG
>JAULBU010009413.1:0-24896 GCA_032358235.1 Odonthalia washingtoniensis
GATTGATTCTTGTCACTGTCGATGTACTTCGGACGGTCGTATCTCTGTTGTCCGACAAAGTTGATGCCTCTTCCGCGGTTATCGTTCTCATCAGCCGATTCTGACTGACTTCTCGATGGGGCGGAGTTTGACCTGTTTCGGTCTTGTTTCAAATAGTTGAAGACATAGTAAAATTTCTGACTTATGACGATAGCCTGACTTGTGTTCAGCAGGTGGGCTGTAGTTTTCCATTGAGATGTACATCTCATCGCATAATTCCATGAATTCATATGGCATCCTGGGCCTTCCTTTCGCCATCTTTGACCACCGAAAGTGTGTTCTGCCTCTCAACAATTGGTTTCATTTTACCATTTCATTACTGTCCATGGCTGCTGACAATGGTACCAACTCTTGAATTCTTCTGACTAATTCCAGAAGAGCTTCATCGTTGTCATTATCTTCTGTCGTAAATTCTTTGAACTTCAGCGACTCGAAGTGGGAGGAGTTTCTTTCACGTCGTGCTTCTGTGTGGAAGAACTTTGTGAAAGTTTCATCCAAATCGGCCCAATGGTCTTTGTCCTGTGTCAAATTTCTATACCTGCTGAGAGCGTTTCCTTTCAGAGTATGTCTCAGTTGTCCAATGCGGTTTTCATCGCAAATTTCCGGACGTTCGCAAAGCTCTAGGAAGTCGGCTTGGTGCGCAATTCAATCCTCTTTATTTGTTCCATGATAGCGATTTTTACTATTTTGCCTATAGATTGAGAGGATTGTTTTGCGAATTGATAGAACGGCATCACTTGATTCCTTGCTCGATGAGCACCTGGACCGGATGAGTTAATTAATCCTCCATAACGGGAACTTATTCTGCTGTTTGCGGGGCTTTCATTCCTGTTCTTCTTGGCGTCATTATGGTAATGACTAAGTTCCATGTATTCACTTCTCATATTCTTGTCATCATCTTCTTGATCGCTCCATTCATAGGAGCGGTTGATGTTTTGACGTCTATCTGGGTGGAAAAAGCTAAGATTTAGGTTCATCTCTTGGTTCTTACTTGCGTAATTTCCTTTCTCGGGTTGCTCAGTCACTTTTCTGGGTGATGCAGACCTTCGAGATTTTGAACCTCGCCTTAATTCAGCGGGTTTGTGATCGGGTTTATGATGTTTCCACTGATCCGAATTATAGTCATATTGTTTATCAGATAGTTCGTTTGAACTATTCGTGGCGGAGGATTGTTGATTTCCATTTCGAGATGATGGTTATGTTTTATTCTCATATCCTGTGGAGAAGCTTTCTTTTTCTTTTGTTGATTTTTATTAACAGCTGAAGAAGATGGGGACGAAGGTGGATATTGATTTTGAACTGAGCTGGCCTTCATCAGTAGCTCTATTTTATTGTCCACTGGAAAATAAAATAGAGCTACTAATATCATCTACACAGCAAGATTGTGGAACTGGAAGTTCCACAATCTTGCTCCGTAAATGCTTTGGATGCGATGATGATGTTGTTTCAATAGGTTGATTAGAGGGCTGATAAGTTATTTGTTGGCTTGTATTTGCTGTGGCAAGGGCCTCATAGTTACAGGATGAGTTCGGTGCTGACGTAATTGGTAATCTCGAGGTGGCTGACGTAATTGGTAATAAACCTCATGGTGATATCTATGTTTGAAATAGCGCCTGTTACTAGATTGAGTTTTTGGTTGGTTCCGCTGGGTAAGGCGATTATGGTGGAATCTCAGATATTTCTTTGGTTCTGGATGGTTCATTCTTGTTTACTAAGAGCTCACGGTTGATCTCACAGTACGCACCGGTGATCGCTAGTACATTTACTGACCAAATAGCATGTATCTGTTTTATGCCCACATGTTCGTTCCTTCGTACTCATGTTGATTGGCGCGATCTTTGCGCTCGCTGCAGAACTGTTCGTGATCGTCGGTATATTGAGGGATCGCGTTTCTGTCTGGTTGTGGTTAGATGTTGAGGATCCAGGGTTTATGAAATATCTAATCGCAGCGCTTAGGATACTTTACCAGTCGAGACGGCATTGCTGAAACATCCAACAACACATACGATTGATAGATCCGCTTTGTGGGTTGAGTTGAGTATGTGTGTTGCTTGTGCTGGAGAATCCGAAGCTTTGTTCGGGCTATCTCTTTCGATGTTGACTTCACTCCGCTGAGTAGGTTGCAATGGTTGGGTTTTACTCGATTGTTAAGCTTCTGGTTGCTCGAAGACTTGGCTTGTTGACCATAAAACTTGGGACGAAGAGCGTGTTGAGTGGGCTGATTCGTTGGTTTGTGGAGGTGTTTCTTCCTCAGGTTAGTTTTCTGTCAGTTGGGGTTCCCTGACAGGATATCCGGCAACTGATGTGGTGTGGATATTGTCGGTTTCGATCTATAATGGGTTGGTTCTTTTCAGGCTCTGGTTCTTCGTTTCTCGGGTTGTAACTCCAGGAAAAAGCTCGACTGTTAGCAATTGGTTACGCTGTGCATTTAGACAACCTAATGTATGTTACGCATCTGTAGAATGGTGCGCAATTCGGATGAGTGTGTGCAGTAAGTCACAATATGATCTGACATTTTTGTTGTTGTTGATATATCGTGAAGTTGCCCCCTATTTTTAATGTTGGATTGTACTGCTCATGTTTTGGCAACAATGAGAAGACTAGGTGGTTGTCACAGATTCCCACTTAATCGCGATTGTTGTAGAAACCTCTGACATAGAGTATAAAAAACTAATAACGTTAAGAAAATATATATATGACATGACTGCTCATTTTATTCGAAAAGCAATGACACTGGTAGGTGAGCCTATAAATACTAATCGGAAGATTTCGCAACCTTTGATACGATGCAAATTGATTGAGTTCATAGTTGACCAATACTGTATAAGGAGCCACTCATATCCAGTGGCAATTATAAATCAGCATCGTGGCTTAATGGCCTGGAGACTCTTTGCTAGACTAGTGGCTACAAGGCCAATCCCTGGCAGGTGCACCTGAAGATAGGGCCAGTGTAGTTCAGGGTAGAGCCAGTATCACCCTTTGTGGTGATGCCGCCTTTTTCTACCTTACATATGGTACGTTTTGATTGGCTCACCGATCTCCACGTGTCTTCTTGACAGAAGTTTACAGTATAATCTACAACTCTTATCTGGTCTTTTTCACACAGCTGGGTAAGAAAAAATAAATAAAATATCAAATCTTTAACTGTGACACACAATCCGGCCTATTTACAGCAGTACAATTTCTGAAATCGGGAATGTTCCTGTTTTCGGTCAACCAGGTCCGGTTCGAACAAAAATAGTATTGTATGAAAGCTTGGTTCCGAACGAATTCCGTCACCAAGTATGGGGTCCGTTTGACTATTATTTATCGAGTTCTGACTGGAAGAATAAAGTATATCATGTCTCCGAAATGGAAACTGTGTTGTTGTGATCACCGCGTATTTTTTAATTAAAAAATTAAATAATATCCTCCATCCAATTTGTTTAATAAATGTTTGGGAGATTCCAGGATTGGAACTGCTATTTGGGGTTACTAAGTACATACATTGGTGCGTCATTTAGCTCCACCTCAGCTACGGGATGTTCGACAACTTCAGCAGAAGACAAATTTTTAGTGGGACGACCACCTTCACCGTCACTCATATATCACGACGTTGATGGCTGAACAGCTAATTCAGAATTTTGCGCACGTGACTTAGAAGTACGAATATTTTTTAAGGGGCTGTTAATAGACGTGAAATATTATTAGAAGTCCATGACTTGTTTGATGTTGGATTAATTGAGCTGCGTTGTCGTCGTTGCTGTGCAGTTGACGTTAGAGGTGTTGATGAATGTTCTTCTGTTTGTTCGGTAGCTGTATTCTGTGATGGAGAAATCTTGATGAAGCTTGTGGGTCGCTATAGTCGTCATCATAATCTTGCTTTTTTTGCTATTGAAGTTGAAGTGGTTGTAGATTTGTAGTAGATCAATAAAGTAGTTTGAGTTTTGATGGTAAATTTTATTGGTTTCGTCCAATTTGTTCCTTTTGTGCTTGAACTATGCTTTAAAATTTATGTAGTTGTGAAAAACTCAACTGCATAGGGACTAAATACAAACTATTAGTTTTAGGAACATATTTCTTCCATATGAAGTTTAGATTTTCGTAAAACATTTGAAATCTAATTTTGAAGAAAATTCCAACTTCATATGGAGGAAATATTTTCATTTTCCTTGTAATTAGTGCTGCAACAACTCGCTGCTATTTCACTGTCACAAGTAGTTACAGAGTTTTGAAATCAATTGGCGATGGAAGTGATATGATATAATCTATATCATTAATTGCGACTAAGTACTACCAAAGACATATCAACTGCAAAAATTGTTTACAATGGCCATATAAACTGCCAAAAGACATTAAAAACGTCAAATCAACCCGCTACTGCACGTGAGTATATATCACGGATTCACCCTCAACTTCCCTCCACTTCAGTACATCCTTTTTAATCATATCCAAGCATTTTCCAATACTCTTGTTGTTATTAGATACTTTCTAAGGATTACTGATTTGCAAATTCTGAACTCTGCAGCATTTCTTTCATTTCAATATTTTTCAGATAAGGTTCTTAGCTTTTTATTTCAGAGCCTTTATTGAAACTTCTTCAATCAATACTTCTTATGGTGAGCCGGCACCTTCCAGCTGTCGGCTTTCCGTCTAATTCCACGTGTCTTCGTCGAAATGTTGTAGTCGTCGCCGATAAGAGTCTAGAATTAGTACTTAAAGCCTTCTCTTAACTATGGTTGAAAGCGTATAATTTCCCAACAGGAGTTTTCCAAAAGTCTGGTTTATTATATTAATTTTTCTACCGAATCCATTTATGAGGTCAGAATTATCTTTCTTTCTTTATAGAAGTAAATCGTTAAACTTGACTCTGACTCGGTGGTGTTCGTCATTTGACTGACACTGGGTTTCCCCCCAACTCGTGTGTCTGTTAACCTCATGATTTTTAATACAAGTGTTTTTCAAATTTATTTCAGATATTTCATACACGTGTATTTCCCAAAAGGCACCCACACGTGTAGTTCATGGGATCACCGCATTTCGTGTGATGTACCGTCAACTGTACCCGTCAGTGTCAGACCTGGCTCCAGGCAGCGTATCTACCTTGCGTGTGTTGTCCTTGTCGTTAATTGCATATATCTATACCAGCGTGTTGTACCATATGCTACGCTCACCTTCCATATGAAGGACAGGTAGGGTCTTCTTCCACCGTCAGTTTTCAAATTTTTTTCCAATTATTTCCAAAAAATGTTTTTATCGAAATATATGAATTTTGCCTTGTTCATTTCGTTTTTGATTGTAACGTCGTTCGTCGGCGGTCCCCTTATATTACAATACATCAATTCTTCTATCCACCGAAGCTTTTCGCGCTATAAGAGCGAAACGATTAACGAAAAATGAACGATCCATCCCAACATATTCATCCGCGTTCGATGTTTAATCATCTACGAATATCTGATTGTGCAACGGGCTCTGCAGTTGCTTATGACAACGTCACGCTGTATGTTGATTTTCGTTTTATAAATACCTCACCATTATCGTCCATGTTCCTTGTCTTCCAGCATGGACTTGCAACCGTTTCAAGTAATAATGATGCCTAACGCTTCTGCAGCTTTCGTAGCGAGGACGTTGTTACTGGTTTGGAGGAAATGGTGCAGGATGTCAACGACATCTTCCATTAAGTTGAATAGCGGCTCCCATGTACCATCACCTTCTTCAAATCCTTTCCATCTAATGAGGGCTTCATCATCCCTCGCTTCCTTCTGGTAACGTAAGACCATCATTTTTTCAACCAAAAAGGATTGTTCTGCATGGGTGATATGCTCCATTAACTCTTACGTTACCTCACGCCTTGAATCTTGATATAACCGCATCATACTTGCGTGTACAATTACCATCTGCGCGTCTCACATGTCTTCCACCTCATAAAGGTGTTCCGAAATTACCCTCGTTTCTATTCGTTGACCTCTCTATATTAGAGTCAACTTTTCCGCGTATGGAATTATCGCTTCGCGATGAGAAAAAAGTCGCCTACATCGTAATTCATCATCGTGATACCTATCTGTTTACTTCTTTAACGGCGCGTGTGTTCTCGACGAGAATTAGTGGCATCCCTTGCTTTCTTTTGTACTGCCGCAACTACTTCTTTCAATTTATCAATAATTACCAACTGTTGGGATATGATCTATGTTAATGATCGTGCATCTACCGTCTTCGTTGCTCCAATCACAAATAGTGGAGTGTCGGCATTCAGCCCCGTGAGGCATGTGATGGGGACCTTCTTGCCTTGATGATTGGATGGTGAGTTGTTGATGATTGTTTAGACCTTTTTTATGACCTTTGGTCATTGCTTTGGTTGCCATTTAAACTCAGAAATGAACGCACGAGTGGCTCTCAACACTGCTCTACATAAACATCCCACGGTTCCGTTCTCCAAGGAGTATACGCGGTGGTGAAGTGATGGTTTACTTGGAGTTCTCTGCGTACCCATTGCGTTACCTCGTTCTTAAAATGGGCTCCCTGGTCCGAAACCCAAGTATGGATCACGTCAAATGTTATGAACCAAGGCAGTAACTGTTCAACGGCTATGTAGGCATTCGCCGGCGTTACTACGTGTAATAACACGTATCCCGATATATCATCTTTGATTAGAAGAAAGTATTGATCACATTTATCAGCCTCCCCCATGTACAAGAAGTCAAAATGAATCAACTCATTTCGCTTTATGGCATGTAGTGCTTCTCCACATGCTTGTGTTGTTCTATAGCCACCTTGTGTGGGCAGAAAATGTAATCAGGTGTGACATAAATTACCAAAAACAATTTTGATCGTGCTCCAGGTTACATTTTCCGATAGTATCGGTAACATTGTCTCTGCTTCACGATGTCCACTAGCGCCCATATGTCCAACAATACGAAGTCGTAATTGAACGTTCGGATTCTTGCCTGAGATATATATGCGCCTCTTCTTGACCTTTCAAGTACCATATTCTGTCATCACCCAGCATTTCCCTGGATTTTCATCATTCAACCGTGCATGCCGCGACTGACTAACTTTTATGTCGTTTATATTCGCCCAAGTGAATCTATCATAAGAGAATGGAACTACTGGTGCAATCAATAATGCTGATATATTTAATCGAGCAGTGTTTTATTTTTCAGGGAGCGACGCCCATGGTGTCACGAGAACCGTGAAAACGTTGTCCCCGCCTGTGACATACTCGATCACGTATCTATAAGACGACAGATTGAGTGCCAACCTGATAAGTTTTGATGCAGTCTGAGAGGATATCCCTGAGTTTGATCTGTATGGGTTAAATATGTAAAGATTCAATTGTTGTGGTTCTTTAATAATGCGAAACTGTCCGATCTATGTAACAGCCAGCTCATCCTTCCACATGTGGTCACACTGGCATAAGCCTCCTTCTGAACAATCCACCATCGGTCCAATGTCCCCGTGAATTTACCAGACAAGAAGGGTTAAGGGTCCGTGGCGCTGTTCCATATGCAGCTTCTCCAAATTATCTAGTGGTAACTCGGTCACTTTTTCTGACTAAAAGTCTTGGCATGCGTCGTTGTGTAAGCACGGTCTCTGTTGTTCATCTGGATGTGCTAAAGTCACTACATGCCCCAAAGCTAACTTGCACTGTTCGAACGACACCTTATGCTGGTCATACCAACCTACATCATTCAGTTGTATTTTTCGGCTGCTCTCTTGGTACTTTATCCATTGGCTACTTCTTACACATTCTCTAGTAATAACTGGAGCGATGCGACCTTCTCACTAAAAAGAGGGATCGCCGTTCACATCCAATTAAGCGCACACTCAAATGGCTGCAACTCAGAACCGTTACGTGGTACCCCAATTCCTTCAGTCACTGTTCTCTGGGTGGATCAAAACGTACGCTTACTTCAGAGATTATCCGTCCGCACCAAAGTACCGAAGGAGTGAACAGTTGGAATTTTGCGATTGCAATTTGAGGTTATATTTCCGGCACGTTAGAAAGAACTCTTCTGAATAGGTGAGCCGATATTGTTCTGTCCTCGCATACATGAAAAGGTCATCCAACTAGACGACCATATGGTTTTCTAGGTGACCCAAGATCACCTGTATACTTGACTGGATGTGGACCATGACGTTGGTTGTCCCGTTCAGGACTCGCGTAAGAGTGTACACGCCATCTGTCGTGATGAAGGACTGGAAATATCGAGACTTATCATCCAAATCCAGTTGCCAGTACCGGTGAATAAAGTCAAAGGACGAAAAACTTTTCGCTCCAGATATTCTTCTGAGTTCCGCATCCAAATTAGGCATCGGCCATGGACTTGGAATCGTATGCTTGTTTACCGGGCTTAGATACACGGTAAATCGTAATTTAGCAGGACTGCCTTTGGGTACAATTAGTGAAGCTGAGAACCACGATGCATTTGGGTTCCTGTACGCATGGCCATTCTATACCAGAGTATTTAAGAATCGCTTCAAGAATTCACGTTACTCTGGTGGGTACTGTCGCAATTTTAACCTGGTAGGAGTTGCGTCATTTTTAAGTTGTATATTCATAGGTGGCAAACGTGCTGGAGCTCCCGCACCGAGTGAGACTAGCCATATATCTTTAAAATTATGCACCTGGACTTCAGTCCTCTTCACACCTGCCTTTAACATACCTTTCTTTCTGGAATTTTTGATCATTTCCGTGAGTGCGAACCTAACTGCCTTTTCATCTCCATTGGCTGATGGTTCATCGAGCAGTTGCCCATCCATAATGGGATCTGCGTAAATTTTTCCATACGCCACACGGCATGCCTTTTTGGCCTGAAAGCGATCTACTTTAAACATTACCCTAGACAACTTACCCCCGTCTCCGTCTCGGGGTCTCACTGCAGGACAGTCCATGTTTTGATAGTCGTCACTGACCTATTCGAAATGTTGTATGGCATCAAATCCAAGTACCTCCACTAACAGACACCCAAAAAGGACTTCATCCATATCGTTCTTGGATATTAACCACAATACGTTCCGAAATTTGAACGGCCCTACTGATAGTTTCAGTTCCACCGTAAGCTTCTCTTTGCGTTTGACCTTCATCTTCATCTCTTCACCCTGTACGGCCATCACGATAGTTACCGCGTTCCTTAGGTTGTTTACGGGTACCCAAAGTTCCTGCTTAGTCTAGCTCCTTCACTGAAGAAGCTCGTAATACATTGTTATCCAAAACGATGTCCGAAAGTGCTACAAGTTTCACCGCCATACCGAAATCATCTTCCACTATCCCTTCTGGTGCTTTGGTTCTTATTGCTTTAGTGGCGAACGTGCCTTGTTTCACTAGCCCCTGACAGCCGACGCGCCGGATCTGACGTTGCTCACCAGTCTTTTTTCTGTTCTCCGCCAATCTGTGGTAAATTTTCGTCCTCATCTCCGGCGTGGTGTTTGGGAAATATTCGATGTAGTGTTTCCCATTACATCCTTGATTCCAGCAGTCCGGAAATTGTTTCTTCTTGAAATTTTTCTCCTAGTCACCATTTTCATTGTTACAAAAAAAGGTCCTTGCTTTCCTCAATCATGGAATTTGAATGAATGTGGACTACTACTGGTCCGTACTTTCATTGGCTGGTCATGCTCAAATTTTTCGCAATGCCTTGCCCGTGAAGGTACATATTTCAAGAATTCTTTTCAGTCTGTTTTAAGTTCTGAATAAGCAAAATCCATATACTCTTTTAAACGATTGTGTAGAGATGTCGGTTTTAGTAGCCTGATAATGTGCCCAATTGCGACCTTAGTCTTTTCTTGGACTACCCATGATAATAAATTAGTTCTGAGTAGCATTATGTAGTCGTAAAACGGAATTAGCATTCATTGTTCAGCGTCTTTCTTGTTTATATTCATGCGCAATGATTTTGCGACTAACCTGTCGACTTCACTTAATACCCATGTATATTTTTTTGGTTTTAAATGCTGCTCTAGCCAGTTCAATAGGATTTAATCCGTGATTTGTTCTACTTGCTCAATTTTATCCTCCCACTGTTCCAAAGCCACTAAATCCTCCACTGAGTCTTGTTTCATAGATAAACTTAATGAGACAGGATGCCAAGTTGTTCCTTCTTATTGGTCCCTTTCCTCGAGCGTTCGTTTGTAGGATTTTCTTTTTATAAAAAAGCGACGGTTGTTTTTCACATCAAGAGATTTCAGTTATGGGTGACTTCGTAGCGCGACTAGCTGTACCGATTTAGACAACATGGTCATAATTGTACCTCTTTCAGAATTTAATTTTTCAAAGGTTCGGTGCACGTTCAACTTCGTCACGATTAATTGCCTCTAAATTGTCGTTTCGAACGTAAAAATAATTCGACTTATGGTGAGCAGGTACCTTCCAGCTCACTGGGCTCCATCTACTTCCACGTGTCTTTGTCGAAATGTTGTAGTCGTCTCCGATAAGAGTCTAGACTTAGTACGTAAAGCCTTCTCTTAAATATGGTTTAAAGCGTATAATTACACAACAGACTTTTTCCAAAATTCTGTTATATTATATTAATTGCTCTACCGAATCCTTTCATCAGGTCAGATTTTTTTTCTTTACTTATAGAACGAAAACGTCGAACTTGACTCTGACTAGGTGGTGTTCGTCATTTGACTGACACTGGGTTTTTCCCTAACACGAGTGTCAATTTACTTCATGCTTTTCAATACACATGTTTTTGAAAATTATCTCAGATATTTTATACACGTGTTCTTTCCAAAAGGTATCCCCACGTTTAGTTCATGAGATTACCGCATCTCGTGTGAAGTACCATCAGCTGCACCCGTCAGTGTCAGTCCTGGCTCCTAATGGAGCATCTACCTTGCATGTGTTGGCCTTGTCGATAATTGCATATGTTTATGCCAGCGTGTTGTGCCATATGCTACTCTTCTCATTCTTTTTAATTCGCCCTTCTGTTGAACTCATTCATTAGTACAGAAAGCCTAGATTTCTCGGCTTTCAATTGGCGAACATCTTCTTCCTTCTTAAAGACTTCTTCCATTTTAACTTCCAATTTTCAGCGGATCCTACTTCGTTAATGGGACTATCCACAAATTTTCTATTTCCACGATTATCCGGAGTATTTACAATCACATCACTATCTGTTCTGTAATCTAAATAATCGCTATTTTGATTGGTAACCACTTCACTATCAGACGAGGATTCGTTAGGACCAACGCTCCTCAATCTCACAGTACCACCTCTTTGGTTATGTGGACCCCCCCCGAATGGCACCCCTTGTTCTTTCTCGGCCTCTCTTACGCCTTTAGACAGATATCATTGAACTTGATTCGTAACGGTCATCTTCAACATCGTCATCTACACAAATACAGTCAACTCTGGCGTTCAAAAATTTTCAGTGAGGACGGGATAATATTTAGCATTGATTGTCTTACTCCACTACGATTTTTCATTGCTCCTTTCTAGACAATAACTGATTACTAAATATACCATATTTCGTTTCCTCACTTGCTGTAACTTTTAGGATATTGTTTTGAAACAGGTTGGCTCATATGTAAAATTAAAATGTAATGGCCATGATAGAAATTGTGTGCTGTAACATTACTTTTACTCCATATGAAGTCGCATTTTTCGTAAAAAAATACATTTCTCATTTTTTACGAAAAACTGTACTTAATATGGATACCAAACTTTACGAATTTGGTACCTCAATTTCCTATAGTTCTAAATACAGGCTGTTCATTACACTCTTCATAATCAGCGGTTTGAAACTGTGCAGTCTTCATAAATACCGTGCTCCATTATATGAACTTTTGCCATGACAAATCTGTTGAATTGTAATCTCAGCTATATAACAGTCATGTATAATTCCGCACTGCGTTCTGATATACTCCTGGAACCAATTTGATTGTACTGCTACAAAATCTTTCTTCGAACTTTGTCGTAGCAATTATTGTTACTTCACGTTCCAGATATTTGAAACTTTATTCTTCTTCCCCCCTTCACGGTGAGGTACTTCCAACTCATCAGGGGCCCACTCTTCTACACAACATCATATTTTACCCATTAACTGTTCCGTTGCCACTTTTACATAATTCGAAAACATTTGTTAAATTTATTTCTGATGACATTACTCTATTCTTTCACAATGAGTAGCCGCACACAACAATTAATCCATGAACCTACCCGAGAAATACTCATTGTAGTCCCTTCCGCAATATCCCTCCTTATTTGACCGGTATATAACCAATTATATCAATGTAATACTGCATGGCCAATTTAGTTACTGAACAAATTCAGCTTTTTTTCATCCTCCTAATGAACTTTCACGACATGTTCTATTTGAATATTCCCATTCCAGAATTGAATATCTGAAATTTTCCCACCGCGCTACTACTTCATGTCTAGCACACTGTTTCCATTAATTTTCAACAATTTCCGTTCCGCAACACCTATTTCCATTTCCATTCGTTCCATTGCTCTGAAATCATTAAAAAAGTATCGAAACAATAGAGACCCATATCCAAGTACTTCAAAACATCAATGATTTCAAGCTCTTTCCCTTCCACTACATAAATCAGATACCAACTGTCTCATACGGCACTCTAATGTACCTACTTTGAAAAATGTTCTTCAACTTCATTTCTCAATTCTCCCGACTGATAGATTTTTACGCTTCCACCATACGTTAGTTCCGCTCAGACTAAATAACATGTAATGTCTTTCTCGCAGTTCATGGCGGGGACTTATATGATATTTCCGCTGAAAAGAAAAGTGAAAGCATACAATCATTGAACATTCCAACCGTTCAATTCCATTCTCTATCACAATATCAGCTCTGTTTGCCCAGTTCCAGACATTCCGATCTTGGTCTGGGTCCAGTTCACACGTTTCCTTACATCCCCTCTTCCGCATTCTCTTGTTAACCGCTGGTGTAATTGGCAAGTACTTCGTCGGTACTTGATTCATCATCCTATCCACGTACTTCCCACGAATGTTGTTATCAAACAGTTTTTAAGAAATTCCTGATTCTCAATTTCTAAACTCTGCACCATTCTTTTTCTTTCACTATTTATCCGATCTAGGATCATACTTTCCAATTGTAGAGCCTTTATTGAAAATTATTTATTCAATACTTCTCGAGCTTTCTCAATAGCCCCTAACTCATACTAATTCATCAGCACAGAAAGTCCATATTTACCCGCTATAAATTGGCGAACCTCTTCTTCGTTCTTACAGAACTCTTCCATATGAAATTCTACTACTTCAACGGATCCTGCTTAGTTGATGGGACTATCCACATCTGTACAACTCCCACGATTATCCGGATTATTTACGATCACAGCACTCTCTGTTCTTAATCCAAATCATCGCTATTACCTTTGGTAACCACTTCACTATTAGATAAAGATTCATTCGGACTAATGCTCCTTATTCTGATAGTACTATCTCTCCTTTTACCTCGACTACCACGAATCGTAACCCTTGCTCTTTCTCTGCATCTCCCACGCCTTCCGACAGATATCATTGAACTTGGTCCAGTACGGTCATCATCCACATCATTATCTCTTCGAGTAAAGCAAAATCTTGTAGTTTTCAATGGGGATTAAAAGTTTCTCAGTTAGTACTGCTTAACGTTTTGCGCAGATTATCTTTTCTGACTGCGATTCGTCATGGATAAATTCCAGACAATAACCGAGTACTAAATCTAGCACATTTCGTTTCCTTCCTTCCTATAGCTTTTATGGTATTGCTGCCAAACAATTTGACCAATACGTGCAATCCAAATTTAATGGCAATGACAAAACTTGCGTACTGTAACATTACGATTTTCTCCATATGAAGTCGAAAATTAGATTTATAATTTTTTACGAGAAACCATACTTCATATGGAAACCAAACTTTATTTATTTTGTACTTCAATTTTCTATAGTTCCAAATACAGCCTGTTCGTTACACTCTCGGTAAGCAGCTGTTTGCAACTGTACGGCTGTGTTTCCAGAACTGAATGCGTACATTCAAGAGGCGTATTTTGGGTTGGATGTGACATCTACTAAGCCATTTAAATTTTGGGGGTTCGTATAGGCTACATAAAGAAAACTACAGTGTTTGCATGGTTACGGATGGTAACTGAAGAGAAAATCTACACAATTTGAAGATAAAATTTATGGGCAATTAACTTTGGCATACAGATACTGTCTTTTTTAATGTATGAGGAATAGGAATGTACTTATGGACGGTAGAGAATAAATGGAAGAAATTGTTCGGGCCAACATTCATGTACTGAATGTTTAATTGTATGTATATTACAGTAATTCATTCATATGCCGAAAAAAATCGTCAATGTTTCACCGATAAAACATTCATGAGATGAATGGGAAAGTGGATGAATACTTCGTTTTCTGATGTATATGTCTTTTATATGTAGAAATGAAATGATGGAATATGGGAATGATATATAGGATAATAGAAATATACGTTGAAATACATGTATAACGATTTCAGTATACTTTTTATATTTATTTTTATAAAGGTATCATAGTATGTGATATTGAAAATATCGTAAGAACAAAAATGACGCAATAACAAAAATATAGAAGTATAGAAAATATGATGAAGAAGCTACTATTAGAAATTAATATAAATAGGAAAAAGTGAAAGGAACTAAAAAAACTGTAAAAGAAAAGGAATCATAACAACTAAAAACAACATCCAAACAACTCCTCAATCGGAAATTATTACACACAAATACACATACGCAAATATAAATATAAATGATATATCGAAAAATCCCATTATAATATCCATGATCTCAGGGTAAATAGGCGTGCCATGCTGATCTGCTGATATATCGAAATACATAAATAAATATCATTAATGGAAAATATGTTAGTATATTTTATATTTTATATGAAATTATAATGTGAGTGTAAACTTGGAAAGAAAGAGTGTAACCCTGTTCCGGGGGTATTCAAAGAAGAAAAGTTACCTCCCAACCGAATTCAGAAGAAGTCATTACGGGGGATAAATGTTAATAATTCTCATAGCAGAAATATTGAAATGTCGATGGCAATGAAAAGTTGAGATGTATACTTACCTCTGCGGAAATGTTAGCGCATGTAATTAGTTGCGATGAGAAACGAAATTTTGAGATCGCCGTTTAGCATCGTTGATGAATGAACTATCTTTCCGCAGCGCTGATCGTTGCAATTTTATTTTTGATAGTTGAAGCAGAGGAAATAATTGTGTTGGGACAGTGTGAGAAATTGAGAAAATGGTGGGTTAAGAAGAGGTAAATAAATTGTGTGAAAATGGCACATAAATTTCTGATTATTTTTAAATTTAATTACCAAAAAAGGCGCCGGCCGGACAATTATTACCTAGTCTGATTGTAACAGCAGGGACGAATTCTGTTGAGATTTTAAAAATGTACTACTGTCAGTAAAAATTTCCAATCTTAGTTCTTTACCTAATTATCAGAAAAAGACGTCAGATAATATGGAAGAAAGTTCAATCCTAAAATTAGTTAATAAAAATTTAAACTAGAGTTAAGTGTGATAGCACGGAACAAACACCACTCTGTGAAATGTGATTATTAGCTATCACGGAAACATAACATGCTATAGAAGAAAATTTCTCTAAGTGCTGTAGTAAATCTTGAAAGTAAGTCTTTGAAAATTTTATTAAACATGTGTGTTCGTTCTTTCAACTTAATTGAAACTTGAAACTGTAGTAAGTATTTAATGAAGTCTGGGTATTGGTATTTTCAAATTACAACTATCTCTAAAATAATTCCCAGTTTTACTCATCATCCGGGCGGCAATAAGGCCCAACTTTTACACTGTCTCATCACCATGCAGCCATAACATAGTGATTATGGTGTCATTATGATGCAGTATGATGCATATCTTCGTTAATGCATACGGCCAGTCCATTCCTTCCCAGACCAACCATTTTCATAAAAAGTGCATTCTTCACACCTTTCGGTGTTTTGGGTGTATAATGCATGGAAAAAAGGTGTATAGCACCATTTAAAATGATATATAGCAATGAATGTGTTGTTGAGTGTGTCAGAAATACTTTCAACTCTACATAGCATTTGAAATGGTGCTATTGAAGCAATAGACATGAAGAAGGAAAATGTTGTGAAAAAATCACCGGAATAATTGTGTGCCGTTTCAATTTTTATTTCTATTCCTCACTGAGCACTGTTTTTATCGCTCAGGACCAATAGAATAAAGTCTCGTAGGCCACTGTCTTCAATGTGTGAAGTTTACAAACTGCGACCAAAGTATACTTTCGATATGACAAGTTTTCAAATAGTAATGATATCATTATAACTAGAGATGCTCTTGCTAGCTGAGATGCTCTTATAATTAATTTATTATTTGTTCTTTTATATAGTTTAGTAAGAGAATTTTTATAGAGGAAAATACGGCTACTGTGACCACACTCAGAACAGTTATTGTAAGTAAATTGATTATTAGATACTTTTTAAGGGCATGGCCCAATTACTAAATTGTTAAGGAGTTGCATTGTTTTGACGCATAACTGTAATTATGACCCGGAACAAGGTATTATTCAAATATCATTTGAGCTTATTCTAATGAATACCATTCACCGTGCGTTCCCACTTTCTCACTCATCCTCTTTCTCTACAATCCACTCACCATTACAACAACTATCATCTATCATCAAAATTTCGTGAATCGTCTTGAAGAAAGTTCCGCATCACCCAGAAACGCCGACAGAAATCCCTTAAATATTTTTACACACCCTAGATGTGATGTGCCAAATTGGGCTAAGTATCATAAGTAATACTGGGCTGTGACAAATATACCAAATCGAATAACATTGCAATTTCATATCTCTGCATGCTAGTAGCATCCAGATCACGGCAGAGATCCTCCTTCGATCGGCTCAAATCGAATCGAAATTCAATGCAAGCCCAATAACCTACGCGTATTACCGTACGAACAATCAGTTTTTCTTGCCCAAAACGAATCGAATCGAATCTTAAAGAATTGGGTTCCTTATCATCTTCAATGTTAAAACATCTCGAAATCGAAGACGAACAGATGAGGACGAGCATTTTCATCTTTGCGAACTTCACTACTTACATCAATCAGTGCACCATTTACTAACAAACCTTCATCTTCATTTACATCCACATCATCTACATCTGTATCATCATCGACGACGAATACAAAGCAACAAAACAATCAGCAGGAAGAAAAGAACGAAATGAAAACAACATATACAGCTGTGAAAACGAATTTTTATAAACTATCAACGAAACAAACGATATACAAATATGCAATATCTATTTATGCACCGAGGTCATCATCATCGAAAACAGTAACAAATATACATGAAAAAGAAAAAGGACAATTCAATGCCCTCAATTTGATCCGCTCATGTCCAAAAAAATGGTAATAATATACACACGACATAATAGTCGTTTGACAGCTGCTAGTAGCACTGAAGCCGTATTTTATGTAAACGTAATGTAAATGGCGAAATCAACTATCATCGACAAATTCAACTGCAAAAACATCACAGTAGAAGTCATGCATGTGAAAAACAAACGAGTTGTAATAATAATGGATATGGAAATGAACGTGGGCGTGGACGTGGACGTATGGAAATGATGAATACAGGTAGAAATAATTCATCGGTTGGTAGTAGTAGAGCTGTTTTTACTGGTGCTGAATCTTTACAATCTATCGGAGAATCTATGTATGGCGGATCTGGCAGTGTCAAGGATATAAACAATGTGAACGTTGACAATGTGGTAAATGTAGGAGCAGAAGATGAAAATGTAAACGTTGATCATAGGTACGGTGTAGGTGCTGATACCGATGAGGATGATAATATTGTTGTTTTTACTAGTACTGGAAATGAAGAAGAAAGAGGTAATGGAGGATGAATAAAAATACTGACACCGATGTTGAAGGCACGTGACCTGAACCATCACTGTGTGTGAAGGGTGGCAAAATGGTTTCTTGTTGCTCTTCCTGTGATCCAAATTCCTGTCTCTGCTGGTGTAGTTCATTTTCCCCGTTTATTCCATCAATGGTACAGGTTATAGACGAAGACGGAGTGTTAAGTGCATTAGTACAACTATAGTATAGAGGTTCTGGTAGTCGTGGTTGCTGTAGTAGATGGCGACACAAGGTTTACAAATATTATACGACCCAGAAGATCAACAGAGTCGATTCCAAGCATAGCAAGTTAAGACTGTTCGACAGACGGATTATCATGGACGAGAATAATTTCACGAACTCGTTGAGTGGAAATGCATGGTGTTGAAATCTGTGGGTGAATGTGAGCTGAGCTATATCATGGAAAAATAAGTGTATTATTCACAGTTCCGCCGATCATACGAAGTCTCTTTCTGAGCAATGAATTTAAAGAGCTAAGCGAGATACATTATGAGAAGATAGAATTCTGTGTTGTGAAATGAGTGAATGGAATGTGTTTTCCTTTTTTCGGTGGAAGCGATACAAAGTGCAGGTGGAATCTCACTCAACAGCAGTGGAAAAATGTGAAAGAAGTGATGTAATCAGAATAAAAAGGAAAAGAATACAAAGAGGAATATAGATTGAGATTCCAATGATTGGACAGTATATTGAATCTTTTTGTTAATGATATTCTTGATCTATCTTCTTTTTGGTTGAAATGGTAGGGAAATTTGATGCAAGAACTGATATCATTGTTATGATAACGGTTTAATTTTCAATAATTAGAGGCTTGTGTTTCGCTGCTGTGTTGTTCACAATGATTTCAGTGTAGTCCCTGCCACACAAAAGCCGTTGTGGATCCTCCGCTTGGATTGCAAGCCTGTGATGGAAGCCAAATCGATAGTGCATTTTGTAGACATTGCGTCTTCGATCAAGTTTAACAGAATCGATCAAGTTTACCAGAATCTCTTTGAGTCAAGATAGTCAGCGGTCAATTAAAATTTTGAGATTAAAATTTTCGAATTATGATAAAATAAATAAAACAGAGTTAAAAAAAAACGGGAAATTGTTTTTTCACATTTGGCGACAGACCTGTACAAGTTTTGATCATGATTGCAACACATGAAAATACTGGGATGCAAATCCCAGCACCAAACACATTTTTATTGAATCAATTAACTCGTGCGAACTATATAACGGCACGACGTAATCCGTTTACGGAAACGCCGGATTCATTTGGAACAGAACTTCAACGACATGTTCATTTTTATGGCAATCGAGCACCCAATCGTCAGATTCTTTTATTTCTTCGTCTTTTAACATATTATCCACCTGTATCAGAGACTCTACTGGAATTAATTATATTAATAGAATGTGATAATTCACATGTTTGTCATCAAGCACATTATCATATTACACAATTAGCACCTATTCGTGATGCTGATTCATATTCTCAATTATAGGAAGCTAAATAAATTTTCCACCGATGGAGTTGACAGACAAGCTTCTGCTGCAGCTTTTGATGAACCATCCTCTGCTTGAAACTCTATGATGATGGGATTGCGTCAGAAGAAATTCATATCAAAAAAAATAAGTGACACCATACTTGAAACTCAGACTAAAATTCAATCAGTCACAGTCCTCACTGACGTCGACACTGCCATAACATCAACAACATTAACTTATGAACAGCAACAACAGGACAAACCAACTAGACAATCAATGTACAACTACTTCAAATCAGAGAAAAATACAAGAGCGAAAATTCGTACATTATTTGAAAGAGCATTATCAACACCAAAATCCATATTTGTAGTCGATATTTTGAATTCTATTAATGGATTTCGTTATGAAATTTACTGTGTAGCTAAAACAGCATCTGCATCATACGGTGTGATTCACACTAATGCGTCATTTGAAACATGTATATTTCGAGACAACTGCGACGACGAAGATAAATGGGGTGAAGAATTAAATAAAGCACTAAATATCTGATTTGAAAAATCACAAGCACGTGATGGATGGGATAGCCCATTATTCACTATTGACACAACTGAACAAATAAGCATAACTGAAACATTGAAGTGAATAGTTAATACTGTATTTATACCAAAGGTGGTAAAAAAGGTGGTAGTGGTGGAAGTGAGAAGTTAGTTGCTAGTATGGAAACTAGATATAATATTGTTCGTGGTTTTGATGCTGTCGCCAATATTGATAGAGTTACTCGATCTGCTGTAAATACCATAGTTGACTTTATAAAATCTTTAAATAGTCTTTGATAGGTTCTTCAGTTGAGATTCCGGACGCTTCGATGCCTGTGAGATTACAAAGATGGCCAAACATTAGGGAATTATGAGATACGCGTCTTGATTTTTTAAGTTATTCAAGAATTTATCCGCCTTCGGATGATCACAATTCTTCTTTATTAGATTCTTACGTTTCCTGTATTATCGAAACGTTAATTGTTAGACGTGATTGAAATAAAAAGAGCTGTTATTTTGGATACAAAGCAGAGACTTAAAGAAAAATAAAAACGATAAATGTTTATTTTCAATGAGTGACAAGAAAATCTTTAATATTCATATCAATAGAAGTGGGAACACGCATGATTTCATCAAGTGGTACTCCACATATCTACTCACTCTGTTATCACTTGTGGAACTGAAACTATTGGCATGAATATGTCTGTTTTTGATAGGGAAATTATCACAAATGAGGATAGGCAGAAAATTGTATCGAGGGGTGCAACCGGGGCAGGTACTGACCATTATTTAGTTGATATTCAACATGGACAGCAGCTGACAGACAAACTGTTTCAAAATGTAAATTGAATAAAGAAAGTGTGGGAGAGGCGAGAGCTTTGTACTCGGCATCTGGATGGACGTTAAACGACTGTGTGAGTTCTTTGACGGCACTTGACATGAGTATGGACATAATGAAGAAGAATCATCTAAAACGCATCTGATGCCTTTTTGAAAGCCAACACATGTCGTGACATTATAGGTAATAAATAATAATACCATTAATAATAAATAAATAAATAATAGGAGCAACAGAAAGGAGGGTAATGCATACATGATATATCGTACTCATTACTACCCAATGCCATTAATTAAAAATGTTACTAACTGCTTTGTGTGATCTCCCTTGCCCGCACTTGCTTTTCAAATGTATACGCACTCAACCTACACCGCCAACATATCCACGTTGGATATCTTTCTCTTCGTATTAGTTTAGTCGTTCCACTTTCCTAAATGGGACGAGGGAGGTTGGGGAGGAAGGAGAATCGTTTCTCGGCCAGTCTCTATTTATTTATTTCTAAAACCTTCGTGTGACCATCATCATATGTTGGGAGTTAAGCTAAGTAAATTCTTCACAGATGGAGTTGACGTTCAAGATTCTACTGCAGATTCTGCTCCATGTATATAATCAGATAATGGTAAAACATTAGTAAGTAGTTCTGTTTTAGCAGCTTTACGTCGTATTAATCGGGTAGCTACTTCAATTGCACTAGTTGAAAGTTATATTTTCGATTCTGGATTATTAAGCATTGTACAAAGTACTGTTCGTCACACAGTTGCTTTATTAGAAGTTCTATCAACTGTTTAATCATCAACAAATAGTGAGGGTCAGGCTGTTAAAGAGAAATTATTCTTTGGTAATGATATTGTTTTGAATCATATTAACGGTCATTCGACGACTCTAGAGAGTGTAATTGATGAGAATCGCCGTGATATTGTCGAAGAACATGTTCAACGGTCGCAGACTGAAAATATTGGCATGAACATGTTGGTTTTTGATACGGATATTATATCAAATGAGGATAGACAGAGAATTGTATCGTTGGCTGCAATCGTGACAAAACCTGAACACTCCTTTGTTGATATTCAACATGAACAGAGGCTGGAACAAATTAAAGCGGAGAATAGGTAATTGACAGCGACGGGGAATGCTTCATCTTCAGATGCAATGGCGACTACGACATCATAGACACCTGAATTACATCAAGCAGCTACTCCTTGGAAGAAAGCGGCGGAAGATGCACCTGTAACGAGTGGTTCATCATTAAGAGAGATCCAACGAAAGGAAGAATTGGGTGCTGAAGAAAAAGCTTCAGTGACCGCTGCTTACGTGAGTAGTGTGGCTGTCGGACGTGAGGAAGTAAGTACTCGTCCTAATATTAGTGCGCCTCCGCCTGGAGTTGATGTCGTTGAAGGAATTAGAAGGAATGCAGCAATACCTTGGAGAGGTACTTCTGCAGTTGATACTGAGAATAGAGCTGCATCAAACCTGCGTGAACAAATGTGACTGGAAGAAGAAAAGAAGAAGGAAGGTGCAGTTAGGAAACAGGTAAGTCCTGCTGAGGTTGCAGGTATTAGTCATCATGGGCATGGAGGAAGTAATGCATGCAGTGCTGTAGTTGGTGGAAGTTCCAGTTGTATAAACATTCAATCCGCAGCTGGAGGGAGCATGGCACCGAAAACTACATGTTTTAGTCGCAAACAAGCGAAACGTGATAATGACGAGAGAATTCAGAAATGCAGAGATTCTTGATGATGAACCGGTTAGTCGATTTTTGGCTTTTGATGGTGTCATTGTCTTATGTTGTGCTTAGATTTATGGTCATTCGGAATCCGATCATGATACATCTCGAAAAGCACAAGGTGATGTTGACCTGTTACCTAACGGATCTTCATCACGTGCAATTATTGTTGCAGGTTCTGAGAATAATATTAATTTTTCTCTAGGTTCATTTACAGATGATCGACCCCCATTTCAAGCATTAGTGAAACCTTTAGGTGAACTTATTGATGAAGATCCCAATCCATTCATCAGTGGACGTGCTGCAGTTTCCCGAATTATTTAATAAGATCGGTGGCGCAAGAGTACTTAAACCTACACCATCTAAAACCACCATATATTCTTTATGGCGTTATTGGCTCCGTGATAGATTATGATGGTGGATATATGCCTTCGAATGAAACTGTAGACGTCTACTCGACAACAGGACGGACTGATGCTTTCCATACAAGAGTGGAATTCTATCTGAATGTCTACATCATTTATGTTACAAGATACAGGAAGGCCAACCATGGTGCTATTTGACAATTCAAACAAAAATTCAGGAGAGTCAATGAGCTCAATGTCAACCTTCTCCGGGTCGGGCACATAGATGGATAACATTTATTCAAAAGACAGTGAGGATGTGGACTTGGTTACCAAGAATGATCGTCTCGACAGAAGAGTCTTGCATAAAATAGGGGGACAATCACAAGCATTCCATTGTGAAATTTCTTAATTTTCACACTAAGTGTGGTAAAGTCTTTATGAAATGAAAAAATTCACCAACTACAGGAAACATCACCAGAACGCGTCCAACTAATCAAGATTTCTTTTGAAATACGACGGGTTGCTTTACTTCATCGATGTACCGATAATTGTACATATGTATCACGTAGTAACAGGATTTCTCACGACAAATCTGTCCTTCAGAAAGGCTCATATGTTTTGCTGAAGAGAAGTGATGGATATCCGCCGTGAATGTCATGATCAATCGTATTTATTACGTATTCATATCGTACATTTTATACAAATGAAAAACCATTCCAAATAGAAATAAAATATATTGCTATCGGAAGAAATTATTTTACTTCTTCAGCAATATATCAAATTGTAATCTATTGTTATCTGAGGAAATCAATAGCACAAAAATTAGTTTTATTATTCCGAAATGTGTTGCAACCTTAAAACATAGACCGGTGCTCAGGAACAATGAATGCACTGCTAACAAAAAATTTGAGAAGAAAAATAGCACCATTTTATTGCTCCGAAGCACCATTTTTAGTTCTGTATTCAGTCTAAAATGAATTCTATACGGAGAAATTTTTATGCTATAAAATTATATTTTTCCATGCAGTGTAGTTCCCACCGCGAGTCCCAACGGACGAAATAGAATAGAAAGAGGTAGTTTAAACGGATTTTTGTACACTCCAACATACGTACTCCCATTTATTGGGTGTTGAAAAGACCAACGAAGGACAGACTTCGCCACAAAAATTCCGCTTTCTCCGAAAAATGTCTTTCCTACATCGTCAACCGATGGTTTCCGACCTGTGGATAGTGGGTGAAGTAAGTAGTCCGTTAAACAACTTTACTGTCAGTATTTCTGTGCACATTTTGCCTTCATCACGGAAGAATTGTAACAGTTTTAAAAAATGATATATGAAAAGATATACTACATCTTATAGTAGTACTATATCTCGTTCAGTAATAAGTTTAACAATTAAATTAACAAGTACGAAATTACCTCATGGTACAACTGATGCTATTACTCAGTTATAACTACTAAACGAATGATTGAATGATATATCATCCAATCATTCGTGTACAAAATACTATGAAATTGATTGATGCTGAAGTTGATGGTATACAGCGAATTACTAAATCTGTTGATTCGATTGGTATGGTAGAGGATACTATTGTCGGTACACTGAATACACCAATGAAAAGTGACGAATTGTATGGAGGGTTGGAGGAAATGAATCTAGATATGTCTTCATGAGAAGAAATATGTATATATTTTAATGTAAACATACAAAAAATGGAAATTCCATAGAAGAACATATTACTAACTACTAAATATATATAACTACTAAATACATAATACACACTTTTATTTTTGGATCATTCATTGGTATGATTTATCCAGAGCTAGATTCTACAATTACAATAAAGAACATAAAATACATACATAAAGCATATCAAATCATTGGAAATATCCTACCACATATGAAATACAGTCGCAGATAAGAATAATGCCTAAAACAAGCACAAACTAGGTCTCCGTGTCTTACCTTCCATTATACCTGGTACGTTTTAGAAGGTGGAATAACGGTATGAGGAGTAATGACAGCGGAAGCGGGAATGGAATGAGAAACCGT
>JAULBU010009424.1:0-24896 GCA_032358235.1 Odonthalia washingtoniensis
GCCCTAAGAATCTGCAAAAACTTTGGATGCACAGCACTGATATACGTACCTCTGCAAAATTGCACGAAACTCGACCTAACGGCATAAAAGGGTACTTTAATCTGCATCACTGAATCCACATGGTTTTCCAAGGTGTACTGCCACTCAACAAGGAACATGGTGAACTCCAGGTATGTCACGTTCATTTAGGAGCCTGATGAGTTTTGATTCATCGATTAACCAAGTTCAGTTACAATCACTGGGACCATAGGGGCTTCAATTGCAGGAACCGGTACTGTAACCTAAAAGAGTAGAACTAAAAAGGTCAAACAGGCAAAAATGGCTAGGGTCGTAGTACTAGTAGAAAATCCAAGGCATGCAAGTAGAATATATGTTGTAAGTAAGACGAATAACGCGTCAGGTGATACTGATTTGGAGCCATCAGATTTCCACAGCCAAAAAGGAGGTGATAACGACTAAAAAGGTCCAAAAATATTGCAAAGACTGCCGAGAAACTGGCAAATTCAAACAGAAGGGATGGAGTGATCGAATGTTTGTATGAGGAAAAGGCTGAACCACTATCCCGAAGGAAGTAGAGGCGGTGATAAAAACATCGAAAAGAGATTCCGAAGTCAATATTACTGGTCAGTAGGATCAGGAGGTTTTTTTTAGTACAGGAAGCGTTCATGATTGCGGAACAGTTTTCAAGCCAAGTGATGACACCTGAAATTTACGCAGAGGCGATGAGAATTGATCTTGCAAAATGTTGGAAAACCATCTGTAACGATGAGTTGAGATCCGTCAGAGCACTAAATATGTACCAAGTCGTTGAAACGCCATCCAATAGAAAGATCATCGACACCAAGTGGGTATTCAAGGTAAAGGAGAACGAAGTCGGAAGCCCCGAAAATTTTAAAGCGCGTTTGGTTGTGAACGTTTATATACAAATGTACGGTGCATATTATGATTCGACCTACACACCAGTGTTACGACTATAAACATTGAAGACAATACTGTTGCTTGCCGTGAAACGTAAATTGAATATCTATCACATGAACGTGAGCACTGCATTTCTTAAAGCAGTGTTAAATGATGTAGTATATGTCAAACCTCCACCAGCCTACGAGTACTTTCTGCCCAAAGGTAAGTAACTGTTGCTGATTAAGGCTTTGTATGCGTTACAGAAACCCTCTTGCATGTGATTTAAAACATTGGATCCCTTTTTGAAAGCGAAATGTGACATGTTACCAAACCAAGCAGATTGTTTATCTTACACCAGGCGCAAGAAGGGGTTCTAGATCTCGTGATGATGGATAATGTTTATTAAATATTGATAATGTCTAGAAGTAATCTTTACTCTCGTTAACGAATATAATACTATGAAGAGAGGATTTGGGATGAAACACTTTGGCACAATACGGCGGTTTTTCGGAAGACATTGAACGGGGTGTTATGATAACATAATCCTCGTACTCGAAAAAAGTGCTGGAAATATTCTACATGGTGAACAGTAAGATAAAGAACGTCTCATTCTCTAGGATAGAAGAAGAAAGGAAGCTTTTACTGCCACCAGCAGGAGATGAGCTGGTAATATGTCAATACCGCGAGCTTATCTGTTGTCTATTGAACTTGAGCGTTTGTACTAGACCTTAAATAACTTATTCTGTGACCGAACTTGCTCTATATGTGAAGGCGTTGCATGAGTGCCATTGGCAGACATTGAGAGGGATTCAAAAATGTGTTAAGAGGATGCTGAACCATGGTCCGTTTTGCAATGTGAGAAAAATTTCGTATGACATACGTTTTTATGCTGATGCTACTTGGGCTGATGATTTGTTGACGCGAAAGTGATAGAAAAGATTTTTATCTTACATTGCAGACCACCTCATGGAATTCCAAGAGGCAGTCCATAGTAACGCATAGCACTGCAGAGTTGGAGTATGCCGCTGTGGATTCTGACACGCGAAACTTTGTCTGCAAACATTCTGCATGATTACAAACGCATAACAAACCAACTGTCCCTTAGAGACGATCTGAAAACACTCACCGTCAGCAATATACTGAAAGAGCCTGTGTCCACTTTCTTCTCTAATAACATAAGCGACGACATGGATTTCATTAAAATAACTAACAACATGGTAACCGATATATATAATACAATGGTAACCGAGTACGATTGAGGCATCAGAAAACGTGGATCACAGCTTCGATTGTACAGACTTAGATTATCGTCATTTATGGTGGAACATGACATCTCCAACGAAAGCATAGTCATTCCCAAAATATTTTTATATATTGATAAACTAAATCCTAAATGTATGGCAATCTTTTGAAATGAAACCTACAAGTAGAAAATTATAAATACATCGGTCGCTTCCTTTGACTAGTCAACAGTACTCAGGGAAAATACATTGCATGTAAATTATACATACAAAACGGTCAAGACAGCTTTCACTCACGCTATAAAGCTGAAGAAGGGTATGTAAAAATTAAACAAGGAGAGGATAAGGACTGAGACACCACAATGACATTATTCGGCCAATATGCCCTGTCACCAACAAGGCAATTCAACAATGTGTAAAATGGACCTCGCTTCAGAAAGACAACCGGCAACAATACATAAATAAATTCAACCAAAATTCACAAAGAAATACCAACATTTCTCAAAAGAAACTTATGATTCGCAATGAAAACACACATAACCGAAACAACAGAAAAATATCACTTTGCTACCGACGTGGTGCTTCACCATCATGGTGAAGCACCAAATCGATAGCAATGCCGATATTTTCCTCTATTAGATGGCCAACAGGATAGTGGCCATCTCATACGACGCACATCTGATGTAAAATCCGTCATTAACCCCAGACTAAAAAGCGGAGAATCATCCTTCTTCTTTTTTGCTGACGTAATACGCGGCTATGAACTTGATGCTGAATAGTACACGGATGGCAGTTGAGACCTACAACTTCATACTGCGACTAGAGATGAAGTAGACACATTCAATACAAAATTCCTGTCTCTAACTGAGAAAGAATGTCTCGATGATAATACCAACGATACAATCAACGAGTTGCATCAAAAAATTGTAGTTTCAAACTGTTCCAATTGTTTGAAAGAATGTCGTAATCTAGTCGTCTCCCGGAACCCATATTCCATAAATAGAACTACCCCACAAGACAGCACCACATCGATACAACGAGTCAGCGAGGACCACATCATCTACTGTAACAATGTTGATTTCGCTACGGAAGAGGACAAGGATTGAAATTTCAAGCTGGTATTTTGTTTAGACCGCTGCACCTCGAAGCGTCATAGGAAGATAATAATTAAACAAAATTCATCACAATTTCAACATCAAATCACAATTGAAACCTTCAATTCTATCTTTAAGATTAGATGATAGCATCTACCTCTCTGTGTCGAAAACAACAATGTATCCGAAGCTAAATACGCAATGTCACTAAGTATCTTCCTTTTCGGATTTCCTCGATAAGTGGATAAAGTCAGATATTTTGTAAGATAAAACAGTGTAAGTTATCTCTGTCCGTAGGAGAGCGGGTGAACCAGATGCCCTAACTCCAATTAAGTAGTTTTGCGGGCTGGTAATGTTGAAGTAACGGTCATATTTCGTTGATTTCATAAGAATTCGCCACTGATCGGGCACGCGGTAGGGCGTGGTGATCACCTTTCTCCTGTCGAAGAGGGTTGACCAGTCTTCGGGCGTATTCTACCTATGTCTCTCTTTGGTCGGTTACGTCAATCTCCCGATACGAATGTCGCTATATTTTGTTGGAAATTGCTGGAATTGGCCTGTTTTGTCTTAAATTTCTGGTGCTTTCTTTATTCGTTTCTCTTCCCGGGTCTAGTCCGGTATTTATAGTGATAATAATTTTGGTCCCCATACTTGAAACATGTATTGAATTAGATGGAATCCTAATCTTTCTAATTTTCGACTATCGATAACCACGTGTCTCCGAATCCCACTATTAATAAGATTAATTAGTGGTAAATCATATTCAATATCATGCCTCGTGTATCGGGATGTCAATGATAATATGATTAAATAGACAGCAGTCAAATTCAATTATAGACCACGTGTTCGGTGACATGTGTCAAACCAATTACATTAATCGTATTCAATTGTGTAGTGCTGTGATCTGTACACATGTGCATTTCCTTTAGCGTGCTACGTAGCGTTGGGTTGTACGAACCACCAACTGAAAGTGTCATTTTACACATCATTCTATGGTATCCCACATTTCGTATGTCGTACCATCTGTTTATCTAATCCGTTCTCTTCTCGTTTCGGATTAGCGCCAAAGAAAAATCTTCTTACTTCCGCGCTAATTATGTCGTCCTTGTGTCCTTCGTCATCTACGTCATCTACGTCACCTATTAATACTTTCATCTTCATCCTATACATACCGTCGTCATCATAATCCTTCATGCCGTCATCATAATTATCTTTCGTACCCTCATCGTCGTAATCTATACATACCGTCACCATCAATATCCGGAATACCGTTACCATCATCTTCTTCACGTATTCATCGTCATCATCCTACATATTTCCGCCATCATTATCATTTATGCCATCATCATCATCGCCTTTCGTGCCTACCCTTCTCAGCTGGCTCCCAAGTGCCGACTCCTCCATGCGTTCACATCTCTGCCATACCTTTTGGTGTCCATATCACACGAACCATTTGATCTAACCGTCAGAAAAGTAGATACCCCAACTATCCTCTTTCGTGCGACAAGTTCCATCCCTGTGGTTGTACCAAGAAGACGTTCGTCAATTAAAATTTGTACAGCAGTGGTTTGGTGCTCAACACTCGTTTCGTGAGTGAATCAGTCGGATTCTGGTCTCCAGGGATCCATCCAATTTCGTCAAGTTCTCTGTGGTCGTATCATTTTCTCAAGCCCAACATATCTATTTTAAAACGATTTTCCGTGGTCTGCGCATCCTTTGTGATGACGGTGAAGACGCATTTACTATCAATTAGTGCATCTATTATCAGCTCGCGCCCCAGTATCTGTTGTACGAGATCCTTCCCGTAAAGCGCATGGTCGAAGCGGAGGAGAAGTGCTTGGGGTTCGGCGGCAATGACAGATCTGTATATCGTTTTACACTTGTTGCTACCATAGTGCAGAATGTTGCATTTTTTATCTCCATCAACCATAAATACAATATATCCAAACTGCCTCTGAAAGCCTTCAGCATTTCCGAACGAGAAAACCGTTAGCAGTACGATTCGTACCGTGGCAAGATCCAATTTCACAAAGGTCAACCTCTGCTTCTTTGTTTCTTTCAAGACTTCCGTTGCCTTTTTCAAGAATTATAATTCTTCTTCAGTGGTCTTCTTGCTCCCTGTGGCCAGTAGTTGTACTGGAGTCGCATATGTCAGACCTTATTTTCACGCCGATGTATTGAAAAAGAGCTCTATGGATGTCAAATTCGCGCTGTATATCTAGCAATTTAAGTAGCTCTATCTTTTTCCCTTGGTTCATTTCGAACTGAACATTTCTCCTTGATTTTATCATGACTCCATTGAATGAAGCTGGTTTGTCCATGATAGCGGTATGGCTTTCGAATCAAAATTGTTTGGATGCGTCTCCCTTATGTATCGAGAACGATTTTGCTCCCAGACCTAAGGCTTCATGCACATGCAATAATATTAACCCATCGAAGTTGTTCCCGTCTCTCTTGATGAATACGCATGGGTCCGTCCGTGCTCAATTCAGCTTCAAAGACTCCAAGTAGTGAGATAGATAAGTAAGGTACCAGTGTAACCAGGACTTGGGGATGCCGTAAAGTAGTTTGACGGCCTCCAACACGAATCCTAGTGGCAGCTTGAGTCCCGGTGGAGCTCTGATAAAGACGTTAAATTCAAGATGATTGTGAGGCAGTATGTAGACTTGAGTAATGTCGCTTGTATAAGTTCCCATCTCGGTGATGATGCAACGATGGATAGCGCGACTTTTCGAGAGAACCGTTGGACTGTTGGCGCTTTAGTTTCTATGGACGCCGTGTCTTCACCTAAATAATTTCGAGCGATGAGCCTGCACTTCTTTCGCAATCCATCACAAACCTGTTTCAGCTTATCAAAGATTCTGAACCCAAATATGCTTACTGATCCCTCTATCTCAGACTTTTGAACCTGGATGAACCTTACATCATCTAATAATGCTCGGGGCTCTGACATTCTTGAACTGGCGAATGCCTTTTCTTACAATGATCGCATCTTGACCTTTAACTGGCCTGCCCCAGTCCCCAGGTCGATCACATCGATTCCTTCGTCCAAAGTTCTTTATGGTCTTTAATTCATTATATGTTTATCGTCTGCCTTTCTCAACCTCTCATCCACTATATTCTTCTTCGTCTCCGCATCACCGTCTTTCAACCCTTGTTCATCGTCGTCCATCTTGACTGGGTGTTAATCATCTGTTTTCCTGGTGTTTCTGATCGTCTTCAACCCGTATGCTTGGTCTGTATCCGCATTCGGAGTTTTCCTTCCGATGATCGAGTTCACCCAGGGCTGAACATATGTGCTCCTGAACATCCTTCTACCTATTGGGAGTTGGATGACAACTTACTCACTGTCTATCAAGATGAATTTAAAGGTCCCCTCACATCTCTTGATACCTCTCCGTTATACCAGCACCGGTGAAGGCAAGTATCGGAGGCTTTCCGATAATTCCTTTTCGATTGGGATGCCTGGATGACGCAAGGCGAACGATAATCGTCTTTTGACCTTTTCCTTTTCGACTGCGGTCTTTGCTTCTTCAATTTCCTTCTGGTGGGAAAGCAGGTTGGGCGACGGGGTGATACCGACAGGCCAAGGGAGTGCTCCAAACAGAAGGAGCACGGAAAACCCCCTTCTGGTCCCATTGTCCAGTTTACTGCGAATACTGCCATCTGGAGATAGTCTTCTTCACTCGCTTCACCCTTTGGTAATAATTCTCTTATCTTGGCATATGCGCTCCGGATCGGCGCATGATACCTTTCAACAATACCAATTATTCCTGGAGCTTGACAGGCGCGTCCTTGAGCGTGATATTTTGTCCATCCACCTGCTCTTTCATCTCCTTCGACACATATGCTTTACATTGGTCAAACGCGAAAAAATGCGGGGCACATGTTGGTCAGGAAGCATAGACGGGCGATCGACTTTTAGATATATTCCGCGGCTTGTTATCGTAAGAAGGCGGCTGCGGTGAGGTGCATATACTCTTTCACGAGGTGGATGATTACACGTCATTAAATGAACATCATGTCGACCACGACTCAATGGTTGAACCTGAAGTCGTCGGTTCCTATTGTCAGTTTAAATCTGCGCGGGGAAGGGGAGTTCTTTTTGCAAATGTTGCAGTCGTCGGATATCTTCTTCAGTTCTGAAGAAATTTGATCATCTAAATCTTCTACATTTTCTCTATTCAATAACTTTTGAGTAGCTCTGACCGAAGGGTGGCAAAAAGTGCGGTGAATCTTCTTCATCCCGTTCCGTATATAGCGCAAGGTATGGATTTGGATGCCCATCGATATAGAAAAACGAATTTTTCGAAGAAAATCGGCTGTCTGGAGTATTCGATGTACAAATAATGCTTTTAGAGACTGATGTCGAGGCCTTTCTCGATCACATCCTTGTTGCAGAGTAATGATGGGCATTCGTTCCGTACAATCAGAAAATAAACGTCGATGAGCATACCGAGTTCAATAAACGGGATGTGAATGTGGGCCTCACCCATCACCTTACTGACGCCACTAATCCCTCTTAGTCCTTTTTTAATCGGTGAGCGAATAAGAAATTGTCTTCCAAATTCTCTTTGGTAGGCCCTATATTTATGTTGGCATATAAAAGATTGTCAGTCTGCACCCGTGTCGCTGGAAACACCGTAGAACTTTTTACTTCCATCTAGTAGGTGATCGGATGCCAATATCTGTTGGCTCATCGTAGTGAGTGCTGACGACATTGACTGGTTGAGTATTCGGCCATGTACAAAAGCGCTGTTGTATAGGTTCATCCCCAGCTCGGTGGCAGATTCTTTCGTCATGAGCACGATATACGTATAAAGGTCAGTTCCACCTTCGTCAGCCCTTTTTTTTCACATCTTCTTCATAGGTATAATCCGAATGTAGCGTCATTAGAATCACGGCAGATAAGTCTTCTATGGTGAGGTGAGCCTGTGTTTACTTCGATTTCAACATGCTCCCTTCCTTTGTGACCTCTTCTCTGCTGTGTAGGGTTATATCGTTGTGTGCTTCACCGCACACGAGAAAGCCATTGACTCCTCTCATCCACTCGGGACAGAGTCTCCTTCCCTGTTAATTCCGGGCTGGACGGCCCCTAGATGTCTTCCTGAGAGAATAGTGGACCCCTATTGCATCATCTTGGTCGGTCAAACACGTACTGTTACTACCAGCCGACCCCTTCTTGTCGACAAGTTTGTTTGAAACTCTACTGACGGCCTACTGACTGTTTCGCAGCATCCTACCGCGAAGCATAACCTAGATAGAGGGGACATTTACGGTGGTGAGGAGGCGGTTTCGTAAGAAGCGGCCCGTGTGATAGGGGGAGTCGAGTTTCTGCTGTGATTATATGAGGTTCGCAACGAATTTGAGAAAGACCGATATCTCCGACTCTTCTGGTTCATCTTCCATGGCCTGTGACAGTGTCATTGTCTGTTACGTTGTCAGGGTCCTCTCCTTTTTGTCGAAGGAATTATACCAGTGGCCCAATACTTTCATCGCATGTTCGAATTTGTTGCATTTCTTCTCGTTTTTTGCAAAGTGATTCAGCGCATCATACGTTAGGATGACAGGCACGGCTTCCAGTTTGTCGTCTTCATTAACTTCACATATCAACGTCAAAATATTGAAAACGTTTATGTAGTTTTCAGGGTTTTCGTCCAACTGTCCGAAAACTCGGACTTACCTTCGAACGCGCTCATGAGTCCATTCATCCCTATTGTCCTCCTTTCTATCATCTTCTCGTCATCTGGTACTTCTTTCATTACATATCCTTCCGCATTCGGCCCCTGGGGTAAAACGGGCAGCGTGCTCGGCGGTTCTTTTGGAGATAGTGGCCTACCTCTATTATCTCAGTCGCCGTTCAAAGAGTTGTCTGGATCATCTCCTCCGTCAGGTGGTCCGGGACTTCCTCTTAGCGTTGGAAGGCGCGTGTAATATTTTTGTTCTTGGTGGGTGGGCCACTGCTTGTCTGTTGTTGTGTGGTGCGAGCGTGGAAGTAACCATGTTGGCCTGACTAGTTTGTAGTCAAGTCTTGGGTAGTAGTCCTTTTCGAAGTGGTCGTTTGAATTCTCTTTGTGGTCCATGTAGTTGGCTCTCTCGGGGTGGATGAAGTGTTGTCTTCTTATAGGCGCCTTGGTTGGATCTTTAGACGTTTCTGTCTTCCTTTCTTGCGCCATCTTATTCTTCGTACCGGCCTGTTCTTCCCTGAACAGGATGTTGATCCGGCCCTGACTTTCAGATATCTTCTTCTCTCGCTCTACGTGAATACCCCTTTTCGTGTGGAATTCTGTCCATTTTTCTAGAGTATTCGTCCCCCACCCATAAATTTGAATGTGGGCGTAAGGATGTAATAAAATCCTAGTAATTCCCCTTCGATTCACGTTTCGAAGAATACCCCTAGAAGTCCGTCTGCATACTCCTTTACTATATCAGCATGTGAAAATTTTTCTTCCTCCGTCGCTTCTGCATGCGAAGGATGAGGAACGTCTCGGATATTTGGATATTCTTATTCCACATCGGTATCCGCTGACTTAAATGGGGATGGAAAAAACCGCTTCCGGGCTGGACTGCGGTCTTATCCGAGAAGCTCGGATATTACCTAAAGGGGGGAGTTAGGCCTTAATCTGACCTCAGCTATTGTTTCGTACTGTTCTTGCGTAACTTGAACGGGTTTCCCTTTTTATTTCGAGGATCCTCCAGCATCAGGTAGTGGAGACGGTGCAGGGATCTTCTGTTGGCCCACTTATTGCCTTATCGGTGAGCCTCCCAGGCCATTCCTTCCTTGACTTCTTGCTCTTGGCTATTGATGAGTCATCATCCAGTCTACTTGGAGTTTAAACTGTCGCTAACAACCATTTAGCCGACGCTAAATACGCAAAATCGCTGAGTATCTTCGTTTTGGGATTTATCTCGATAAGTGGATAAAGTCAGATTTTTTGTAAGGGAAAAACAATCGAAGTACCCGCTGTCCGTAGGATGGCGGGATATCATGATGTCCTACTCCAGTTAAGTAGTTTTGCAGGCTGGCCATGTTTACCGCACGATCGTGTTTCGTCGATTCAATAAGCAATCGCCAGTAATCGGGCACTCGGTGGGGAGTGGGGGTCACCTTGCTGCTCTCCACGAGGGTTATTTGGTCTTCGGGCGTGTTCTACCTATATCTCTCTTTGGCCGGTTACGTCAATCTCTCGATACCAATGTCGCTATATTTTGCTGAAAATAGCTGGGGATGATCCTTTTTGGTCTTAAATGTCTTGCGATTTCTTTATTAGTTTCAATTTCCGGTTCAAGTGGGGTATGCATAGTGATAAAAGTTTGGGTCCCCATCCTTGGCATGTGTCTTGAATCAGAGGGAATGCTAATCTTCCTAATTTCCCACTATCGATAACCACGTGCATCCGAATCTTACTATTAGTAAGATTGATTAGTAGTAAATCTAATTCAATATCATGCCTCTTGAATCGGGATGTAACTGTTAATATAGTTAACCAGCAGACTACAGCCTTGATAATAAACAACGACGATGGCGAACTTAAGGTATCCATCCACTGTTGAAGCAAGGCACCACCTCTGGACCCAACGCCTCTGCCCGCGCCCACGGTACTACCAGATACAGATGGACTAGCGATATCGCTCAATGACATAGCCGATATTAATCGAGACGACACACCGTTAACGAAAAATGATAATGCCGTCTCGATACCAACTATTACACTCCTCTCTTCACATTATCACGATGGGACCGAAATGACATATACTGCACTCCTTTCAGACGGCACACTCTGCAGCGGTATAAACGTATCTCAATTTGATGCACGACTGGTGTCCAATTACTGGAAAGTCAGTAACCGCACACCGACTGCCAATACTTGTAGCTGCAAACCGGGATTGTCATCCACTCAGAAGCTACCCTACTACTTGTTAACTATGACCGATACGGATCCCTTCTTTGCTGCACCCACATGGCTCTGCTCAATAAAAACAAAAAATTAACTACTTTATTTTTTATTCAAGCTATCCCTCCACTAGACCACTCAACGGATTTTACAACGCCAAAGCCACAACCGACTTGCTTCTCAATTGTGATCAACATCCACGAAAACCACTACTTCACCAACAACACGTACCAAATAAGCCAACAATCCCGTCGCACCGTCATGGAATACATCAACAACATCAGCTACATCATGAATTACAGCGTCACCTCTTGCGACTAACCGATCACGGCTTGTGGACAATTTCGCCACTTCCTTGCTCATAGTAACCAACTCCGCATCCTTCCAGTTCCCTTTCCCATAAAAGTAGTTAATTTAGACACGCAAGTCCGCCATATCGGCCCGCAATTGCGCATTTCCGTTCACGGTTTCTTCCCTCGCCCGTCGTTGCTCAACAATTTCGTTTTTGGCTTCTCGCAGTTGCACCTTTAGCGACACCAACTCCCTATTTCTGTCACCATTTAGTCGTTTCTCATCACGATTCTTCTCAACCACGACACGTAAGGTATGGGCTTCATCAGCCTGCGTTCTCAAAGGTCTTACCAAACTGTTTCTCTGTCATCAATTCCGTTTCGGTTTCACCAAGACAATTCGTCACCTCCGTTACGGTTACTCTTGTCTTCTCCAACTCCTTTCAGGTCTCCGACGCTTGAGAGGCATGCATGGTCAATCTTGCTACAACACGACGAGCCGCCTCGTGATCGGCCTTCATGTCCCACTCGCACCTGTGTAAATACTCAATCATGACGCAGCGCTTATCAGGTCTCCGATCACAAATCTCAGGCTCCTGGGTAACCCGCGCATCTAACATCGGCAATACCTCTCTCCTACGCTCTTCTTGTCCTCTTCTTCTCGCTTCGGCCATTTCCAACTTTGATTGACGGGCAATCTCCACAGCACTTACGGAGTCATCACATTGTTCCTCACGTTGTAGCTCCACTAATTGATTGTCTGTCTCAATTTCCGCATACGACCAGTTTGAGCCTTCATCATCCCAAACTGCTTACTTATGAATCCCCACCCATGGACGGCGAACATATTCCGCTACCTCTTCTTGGAAACCCGCCATCGGAGTAGGTTGCACGCCATCTCGCCAAATGACCAGCATCGCGGTATATAAACGATAAACCGTCTCTTTTCCGCTTCGTTCTCGACACATCTCACGTGCACGCTTTCACTGTACCGGTAACACCACGCACCCGTCTCGAAGTCATAATAGAAATAGACGTCCGTCAGGTCCGTCTTTTTCCCAATACGGTCAAAATAAATCGAATGAACTCGCATGAATGCGCACACAACGGCCACTAAATTCCAACCTGAGCTGTGAAGCCTTGATCCCTATTGATATCAACACATCAACTAACCGATCCGTTATTGGCGCGAGAATCCCATATCTCCCTAACGATAGACTCGGATCACTACTTCTATTATACTTGATTCCGTATCTGCACGCATGTAGGTAGCTCATACCATGGAAAAGGACCTATTTGTAAAACGACTCATCGTCAGTGGTTTTCCAAACAACGGGTTACCCTTAAAATAGGCGTGACTGGCATACATCACCAACCAAAGACTTGTACTTTGTATTAACCGTGACAGAGCGAACTCTCTCCAGCCCGTCGGGACACACATGATTACCTCGCCTCTCTTGAATTATGATCGCATCGCAAACATGTCCGTCATATGGCACCCTAAGAAATTCCCATTCCCATGCAGCTGGAATCGATACTTCATCTCATGCCGCAATCTTCAACCCATCCGTCACAGTTATATACGAAATATACTTTCATCAACACCTCACCTTGGAAGAACCTCTCCCTTCTCCCCGTCACTCACAGCCGCTGCTTTTATATCATCACGTAGCCACTTCAACCATTCCACAACATGGCGTTTGATACTCTACTTCAAACTTTCACCTCACATGAACGGTATAGAGAGGTTATACCGCTTCGAAACCTTGCACCAGAGACCCTTCGTGATTCCATCGCCTCATCCATGCACCTTTTGCAGTTTCAAGACTCTCGTCGCCTTCCCTCACGTATGCTATTTACCCGTGTTCATCAACCGGTACCTCTTCCCGTCTATCAACCTTATCTCTTCACCCATACGTATCAACTGAGACACCGCGAACGTTACTGGAACATCACGACGTTTTTCGTTGCCATATCTCTGATCTCACAAACGCCGATGGTCTGAATCCTCGGGTCGTAACGTTGTCTTCTGCCGACTATATCCACCAGACCGAAACGTATCACCCTTCATTAAAACACCTTCATTCAAGTTTATAAAGTCTATCCTCTCACCGACCGGATGATACGAACGCATATACGACTCCTCCAACTCATGTCAGTGATTACTATACACTTACAAATCCACGAAAACGACTCCCTCCGCGCCGCTGTCTCATCCGCATACGGATAAGATAAATCTCGCTGCCGTGCCCTGATCACATTGAGTTCGACCTCCGATTCTTCACAACTATCATTGGTAAGCTCACAATCACCACTTGTAGAGCCCTTCTGATACTCGCCTTGATTCATTACTGGCTCTCACGAATGTTTCTGTATTTTTTTCTGTTATTGTTGGGCATCAGGCTGTTGTTCTTTTGCCTGACTTAATTTTAATACTCCGACGAGATAATGGTTATAAAAATTCGTTTTATTCGGCAATTCCTGCTCTCGGGCCTTATAAGTGTCCGACTATTTACAGAACTTACCTGTGTGCCCAATTCACAGGGACTAACGGCTGCATCCCTATGTAATTCCAACTCCTACTCATTTCATCGGCAACCACTACTCACTGGTTCTTTCGAATTCATCTCCCACCAGCCCTACTACCCTCACGACATACCACCATCATAATTCATGGTCCATAACCTACCTTTCACTGTTCCTAGACCTGTCCGTTTTATCGGCTAGTTATAATACCATTTCTTCGTCAGTACACAGCTCAGTCACCATCCAACGATTCACTGAACCAACAACCTGATAACCATCTAGTTGCCTATTTCTTGAATTTTCCCGTCTATTGATACTCTCACGTGACTGCTACGCCGACCACTGAGCTCCTCTCGTGCCTCTCAAAGTCCTAACACGTCGACTTCTCTTCCGTTATTCGGTCGACCCTCCTGCCCTGCTCCGTCAAATACGCTCTGGTACTGCTTCCACACGTCCGCTCGGTCTTCCTAGTTGACGAATCCGCACACGGTTGACGATTCAATCCCTCGGACCTGCTTAGTCACTCACGCTGTCTTTATTCTGTTTTTTCTCTCTTTTCTATCCTATCACTGTTTTCCTGTCCCAGTAAATTTCGTACTGCGGCACGCGGTAATTAAGAAAGGGGGAGTATAGCGTATCACGCGATACGTACTACTAGTCTCGCGTGATACGCTACAATCCCCCTTGTTGTAGTAAAGCCATGCAAGCACGTCTGTGCACGTCACCACGTGTACGATCCACACCTCTCCGTGCCACCGTCGCCTTCCGTCCGTATTCGTCCCTTGTCTATAATAGACATCCCCGAATACAGAAAGATGTACGATTCAAAAGGAGGTAACCCGTTTCTCAGATCAGGCAGCTTCGCGCTACATTTCCGCTACATAATATGTACATGTAAATATTATTTAGAAATCGTCACTGTCAGCATTTTCTTAGCATGATTAAATTATTAAATTCAATAATAATATAATTATTAAATTTTAATTCTGTTAAGAAAATGCTAACAGTGGTGGAGATGCTCTTAGAGAGTTGATTTTTTCATTGGAACACAAGTTATTAAGCGTGATACGTTGCAACATTCAGTAAATGTAACCCAAACTGTACGAGTCTCCGACTCCTATAAGTGGCACTACTCAATTGTCCATTCGTCTCTCCTAATGACTATACTCCGAAGTCTCTTTTTTATTGCCTCATCAAGGCGGTCCCCTTTATTCATAAATTGTAACGCTCGGTCCATATGATTTTATTCATATTCTAAATTATTCATCATTTTCGAAATTTGATATTTCAATAAAGGAAAATCAAAGTGCAAAAATTATCGGAGAAATTGAAAAAGAGTTGATTCTAATTGAAGAGCGGCTTCCTATTCTTTAGGAAACATGTCTAAACAATTTTTAGTATCTTTCACCGTTCCTTCCGGTCATGATCAACATTTCTGTTGCTGCTCACATTCTCTATCTTAATTTTGAGCTCTATTCGCTCGTTCATTACACATACGTTTGAAGATATAAAGAATATAGAAAATTGATGTCTTTCTAAAACTTTTCTTCAACTAAATATGAATTCAAAACTCTAACAGTAAAGACATACCTTTGCTCATTGACTTCTCTAATTTTGAATGTTTTATTATTTTTTCTTTGAAATAGGTCTCTAAACCTCCGCCGTCCCTTAAGAGTGTGGGCGCTTGGGAAATGATTCAAAATCTGATGTTTCCTGGAGATGTTACTTGAACTCGAATCGTACAGTTTCGTCTAGGTTAACAAAACCTTTCAGGTCGACTTGAAATACCTTCCAAATATGTACTATTAATCATTCTACGTACACCGATTTTTCTATCTTGTCTAATCTTATTCACCACTCTAACATCTAAACCTTCTATTTCAAGCAAGATATTTAATCTTCTCTCAAGTTCTACCTCAAGGAAATTACTAAATACTTCAGCATTCTCAAGTGGCGTTTTGAATTCTCGGGAAACGAAATCTTCCGGTCCACGAATTGGTGATTGTGTAACTGACGGAGTGATTGAAGCGACTATTGAAGGCGTAGCAGATATTGAAGGTGTCACGTTCATCAAAGAAGATGGAGATGGAGACAGAGATGTAGTTTGAGAAATCGAAGTTGATGTATATTCTGTTGTTGTCGGAGCAATTGGTGCTCCACTTTCCGGAGCAATTGATGTTCCAAAATCCGGGACAAGTGATACTGATCCTAAAGTAAATGGTAAGGATGTTGGAGGAAGAGAAATTGAAGAAGAAGATAAAGAACGTTCAATAGTAACTCTAGGCTCCATTCTAGGTGTAGAACTTGATTTCGAGGCAGTTCGGGAGATAGTCAGTGTTGAAAATGGTGTCGGTGCTGTAGATTGTGTTGGAAGTGGATGAGTATAAAATGGGTTTAATTACGAATGGATTACATATATATTGTCCCGATTCGTATATGGGGGACAGAGATGGTCACTGACTGTATACTAGGACTGGTTGTAGCAGAGTCTTCGATTCACTGTTGATGTTGTTAGCTCAATGCTACTGAGGAATTGGTTGGTTGACTCTAATTACTTACTGCGTACTTATTGACATTAAGTAGGGTGTGTGAAGCTCTACCCTTCTTCTTTCTTCATTAAAACTGAACACTGCTCTTATATAGACAGTTTTGACAAAATCTAAATGGATGCCGAACAACGAATCAATTCATATGATTCTTGTTCGGGACCCATAATTGGGTTTCCATTTCGGGTTACAAATTTTGTTTATCTAATTACATTACATAGGTGATGGATACCTATCTTTCCATTTATGGGTTACAATATAATCTTCACCGTTATTTCATATAACGTATACTTACATATTACCTCTCTTTTCAACCAAAGGTATTCTTAGAATATTTGGATTCGGAGACGTCTTCTATTTCTAAACTTATTCTGCCGTTAAACATAGTCAATTGTAGAGCGTTTGTTAGAACACTGTCCGTTTTCGTTAAGGGATCCGCCAAATTTACTTTCCCAGGAATCCAAGAGATTTTATGAACTACGCAAATTCAAACCGGATGCAGGTGCAGCTTACATCCCCTTGACGGAACGATCAATTGAGTTTCGTTGTGTAGACAGTGATGAGAATAGATTTTTGTAATCAACACATAACTGTAGCTTCATATCTACATTGAATAATTCAGAATATGCTTGTTTTACCATTTTTCCTTCGTCAATTCCTTCTACTGCTGCTGCTATTTCTGCAGCAGGAACATATTTTACTGGCCTTTTGCTTTTGTGTGATAACCATGAGACAATATGAAATATATTGTCCTTTTTTATACCACAAACTAGTAGTCCTACCACCACACCAAGTTGACCTACGTCATCAATCTTTGATGCATCAGTAAATACTAATACTGTGACTTCATGCTTGAATTCTTCAATTGGTCGTGGGTATCTAATAGTAGTACCAATTTTCTTTAATCTACGGAGTATGTTGAGCTGCTCTTTAATGTTTGACACAATTATATCAGGTTCTTTCTGTTGCAAATAACTGCTGTAGTATGAGCACAAAGGAGATGCAGATGTCCCAATCCAATCCAATGAGCAATTGATAGACGTGAAAGATGATTTTTAAATGTTGTTGATAATACCATCTGATTCTTTCCGCCTAACACATGATATTTGTGGTTCCGCATTTGCGTCAAACTTGTCATTTGCATCGATTTTTATCGACTTATCTTCGTTTTGGGATATGTTTATACAGAAGAAGCGTAGAATTCCAGGTCCTTTCTTGATAGTTCCTAGCTTGAACTTTCAGTGGAATTTATCTAGAAATTTTTGGGCATTGCTATCACTACCCGCTACTTTCAGGTCATCATATTTTGACCACCATCAACACAAGCTTCCCTGACTCTATCTTGAAAAGTAGTTGTAGTATTCCTTTAGACATTATGCATACCATAGTCTAGTAATATTTGGTCTGATTTATTCTGCCACTTAGAATTACTGTTGACAAGACCATACGCATCTGTTGTAAGAAGCCATGCATGATCAGCTGCAAATTTACTTTCTCGTGGAGGTCTAAGGTAAACATTGCGTTTAGCGTCACCAGTTTTCAAAAATGCAGCCTTAACATCTGGTTTGTATATTGTCCATTTGTAAAGTTCCGTGACTGATCCTAGAATTCGAAGACCAGTTGGTGGAAAAGTCACAAAGTCTTTGTTTGGATAAAACCTCATGGAATCTTCGTTTCCATTGGGGTCGATCCGTTCCTTCATTCACAACTGTTTCCTTCTTACTGTTTCACTTCATACAGGGTGTGACTGTTGATTAAGTTCGCATTTTGTGGTATTTTAGTTTTGGAAATAACTTTGACAGTTTTCATGAAACGTTCCTCCTCTGATCTATATGGATTTATCAGCTGAAATAGGTTAAAGCCTTGCGCTTCATGTTTCATGAAGGTTTTATTGCCAAAACGTTCCAGTGCTTTGTTCAATACAAGTCCTTCCGTCGATTTTAAATTTACCTAGGATGCTTTTATATTATTCCACGTTTCTAGTTTCATATCCAAGCACTCCTTGTCGCCATCATCACAGATTAAATTGAAATTACCATCTTCTTCCCGATTTTTTCCGGTACCAGGATAAAATGGGTTATCTTCCGGCCAGTATACTTCCATCTTGTCACCTATATTTGGTGTAACCGGATCATCCGATGTAAAGGTAGAATCTGTGTCGGAGTATGTTTTAATTCCAGAGTTATCATAGGCTTCTACTTCCACATTATCTTTAATGTTTTTTATAATCATGCAATAAATCGTCTAATACTGAGACCGATTCAGAAACCATTTTTGACAAGTCGTCATGAACTATTGCTGGTCTTACATCCTCGATTGCCACACAGAGTTTATGATTATTTTTACCAGCTACAGTGATTGATCGACCAGCTTGGTCAACTTTTAATATTTGTTTTGGTTCAGACCAACTTCCCCGCTTCTGATGCTGTTTCTTTCCAAATATTTCTACCAGGTCATCTACGCTTACAAGTAGTTCTTTTGTTGCTTTTCTCTTTGGAATTAACAGCAACTTTCTCTGTGCCTGTAATTGATTTTGAGCTTCCAAAATATCGTCAGGTATGGTATATATGATATTTAATAATCGTTTTGTGAACCCTTTTGACAATTCAAAAGATCTCATCACATTATTTCCATGTAATATGTTACTTATTGAAATTGATTTATATACCAGCACTTTATCATCCAATTGATTCTGGTTATTGTGTTTAAATCTAATGAATACCTTTCGTATAACATTGTGCTTGGAATCTATGGCGTTTTCACTATGTCTACCTGGAGGAACTAATTTGAAGGGTATGTCTTCCAATTTCAGGTACTGTTGAAATTCGTGGGCAACAAACGCACTGACCCCAATGACACATTTCGGGCCCCAAAATTGTAACTTCCGTGATGCTTTAAAGCCACAAATTGCATCATCAATAGATGCAGTGTCCAAAATGTGTCCCGTTGAGTATATTGTAACCAAATCCATAAAGTGAAATATCCTGATATTCTCAAGGTAGAAGTGGTCAATACAAACTACCTCTTTGAATGCTTTCGAAATTGATACTTTCCTATTTCATTGAGGTGGGGTTGTACACGTACAGGAATGACAATTGTGCATCATTGATTGTACATAATGCTCAACTTCATTGTTCCAGAATCCATTTCTCTGGAACAGTAATTTGAAGTCAGTGTAACGCGCATGTCCACATACATGTTTATGTAAATTTTCAATGACGGCTTTTGTTTTTGACCACAATTTATCGTTCAGAACGTTTCCATTTAGACATCAGATGACAGACTCATCTTCTGATTGATTAATAAATTTATCAAACGGGATATAAGATAGGAATTTGTCATTGATTAACGATATATAATCCTTTTTTTTTTACCATAAACGCAATTGCATTTTTATTTATGTGTTCCAGGTTGTCCTTTCTGGTAACGTTCCCACCAATTACCCATTGAGATGAACCTTCTGAGACCAGATGGGTGATTGTTACAGGGCGGTTACTGTCTGATTTGGCATTGATAATTACGCTACCTAAGATATTCCTAGACGGACTTGAATGCTCGCCAATTCCATGCTGCCACTGAGTATGACCTTTTAAAGAGTCTGGAATTGGGAGTAGTTTCCAGTTGGAATCAATATTCAATTGGTCCTATTGTAGGATAAGTTCTTTTATTCTAATTGCAGAGTACGGCGTACCGTCATCTACAAGTGGATCAATCTTTGATTTGGAACTAGATGACGATCAGGAACCTTTTAAAATTGCCATGTTGAACGCAATTCCATCATCTAGTTCGTCTCGTCCTTGATTATGAACCGTAGATATACTACCATGTACGGCCATCGAACTATTATCAAGAGATTTAATATGAGATGGTAATGACCCGTCACTATTATGACTGCTCTTCCAATGTCCATATTTATTGCAGAGGACAAACAGGAATTTCATATACATATGATTTCCATTTTGTTTTTGTGATTTTCATTCCCGTTGTTCCTATGATTACGATAATTTGACTTGTTGATGTTGCGCAAATTCCAGCAGAACTTGCCATCATGATATTATGATCTTTATGTACCGTTTGTCTATCACATTGTTTTCTAACTGCTGAAACAGAGTTTTATGTGATTGCTGTTAGGAATTCATCATTGAAAGATTGAGATCCTAGCCTGGGGTCTTTTGGCACCATTGCAGCCATCACCGATATTCGTTGACTATCTTCTATTTCAGAATTAGACAAAAGCATGAGTGTTGTGATGAATTCTGGTAGTTTTGTAACTGAAATGATACTGTTGAATCTAACCATTTGAGCACTAAATCTTGATTCATAATTTTTAATTGACTCAAATTGTCCACACCGACAGTTGAGTAGATCGTTGAACGCTTTATAGGCTTCGCTTACCACTGAGAGTGCATCTTTTGGTAAATGCAGTCCATGATGAGCTTTACACCATATGGTGTAAGCAACAAATCTTCATCGATCCCTGCGCATAGGTTATTTGCACGGACATACAATTGGCTTTTAAGGCAAATGATACGTAGCTTGGCTTGTATCTTATTACTGTTCGAGTCCGGCAGGGCTTCGTTAAATGCCTCCCAAAATAGAACAGACTTGAAGTAACCTTCTTGATCGCCTTTACCGTCCGTTCACGGTGCTGTTTTTTGATCCCATGCAAAACGCGGACGGCTCGGAAGATGATTATTATGCCCTGGGCCCAAAAATGGAAGTAATTACGAAGGGGTTATGTATAGACTGCCACGGTTCGATGTTAATATTGACACGTGTATACGGGAGACAGAGATGGTCACTGACCGTATACTAGGACTTGTTGTAGAAGAGTTTTCGATTCACTGTTGATGTTGTTAGCTCAATGCTACTGTAGAATTGGTTGGTTGACTCTGATTACTTACTGCGTACTAATTGACATCAAGTAGGGTGTGTGAAGCTCTACCCTTCTTCTTTCTTCATTAAAACTGAACACTGTTCTTATATAGACAGTTTTGACAAAATCTAAATGGATGCCGAACAACGAATCAATTCATATGATTCTTGTTCGGGACCCATAATTGGGTTTCCATTTCGGGTTACAAATTCTTTTTATCTAATTCCATTACACAGGTAATGGCTACCTATCTTTCCATTTATGGGTTACAATATAATCTTCACCGTTATTTCATATAACGTATACCTACATAATGAGAATGATATGTGGTTATAGATGACTATTTCAAATTTGTAGATGAAGAGATTGTCAGCGTTGTCAAAGAAGTGATGTGGTTCTTTCCTTTTACCGATAGAATGACCTGTGATGCATTTCCATTTGATAGATGGAATGTGATAAAATAAACAAATAAATAGGCGATAAGCGAATCGAAATGCGACAATTTCTTCATACGGAAGACCATCTCTGTTATGTCGCTTTATCAGGAACTGCTCGGTAGATATGAGTAAATTAATGGTAAAATAAAAGTGGTTATGATTTCAGGTTTCAAGCTTTAAAAAGAGAGAAAGCAGATGAGTTATATATATATTTCTTCCGGAGATTGAATGGGAAACATTTTTAATGATTTTATAGAATTAATTGATGGCGCTATAAATGGCGTATTAGGTATCGAAAATTACGAAATTATGTCTTCAATTCGGTGAATAGAAGGGGCCTTTCTAATCATATATTATTGTAAATGTAAATGGCTACAGCATGAATGAAAATAGAGACACAGCAGAAAGAAAAGAGAAGAGAACAAGTCGCGAATAAGTAAATAAAGTTAGGAAAATAGGTATTCAATTGGTAAATAGCGGGGCCCATTTTCTCATGGCTCAAATAGCAAATGTGATTATTGTTTGCTCAGCGTTAGTGGCATCATGATGTTCCGTTCCACTACAGTATCCGTTGGTAAAACATATAAAATTGTGCGTCCAGACATCGCCTACTGTACTCTAGATGAATAATAGTTATTTTTAATCATGTATTAATTTTTTTTTTAAATGTGTTTTAAAACTTTTTTAAAAACAAATTATGGGATTTTGCTAATCAAATGATGTATTCATTATTTATAATTCATTACAAAATCTTAATCCAACGAATAGATATCATATATTAATTATGGTAATAGCTAAAACATTACCAATTTCGCGACATATAATTATGAGCGAATACCCTTTTCTATATTCCTTCTCGTGCGGCACACAACGGGATCATAACTGCCACTCATTTATTTAAAAATCATCACAGTTTCATTAAAAGTTTCAGTTTTTTATGGAATAAATTACTCTTTGATTTTGATCACCGCCTTTGTGCTGCCTTTTTTATGAGACTTTATCCTGTCCCACCCTGTGATAGCTGAAACGCCAATTCTCGGCTGACATATTACACCTTCATTCACACCCCAACGCTTAACACCTATTAACAAATGATTTTTTCCGTACCAGCCGTAGTATATTTGCGTAGATTTGTTTATAGGACAACATCCTGCATTTTCTGTCGAAAATTGAATACAAGACGCCTGCTGTGTTGTAATTTGTAGTAAATGTATTACTAATAAGTGCAAGTTCAAAATTGTGCCACGTAAGGTATACATGCTATCTTGTACAAGAGAAAATGTATGCAGAGGCAAATGGGACTACGTATACGGTGTTGGACGAACCATGACAAGGCAGTGCCTATGCAATAAAACCCTTTTTATTTTATTCTGTAATTGTCGCTCTCGTTTTTGATGGCGAACCTTTTTTCGTCTGCCGAGTGAAACATTCGACACACACAGGATCACTCCGGGTATTAAGCGACATGTTTAGTCTCTCGTTTTCTTGAAGATAACATAAATAAGAACTCAGAACCGAAATGAATAAAGAAAATGATTCCTTTATCCTTGTACCAACTCCTAAGCCTGTGTTTTCAATTGCCAAACATTACGTCAGTTCGTTTGTGACTATCAGCGTCACGGAATCAAAAAGAGGTTTGTCATTTGCAACTCGCAGCCAACAGAACTGACCATGCAACTAACAGCATTAGAACGGCAAGCAGCCTTTTCACAGACCATAATCGACATTAGCATACAGTAAAATAGACTGTAAGCAAAAGAATATTATATTCAAAGAATACGTCCAACCAACCTAGCACAAAAGCACACGTATTATTTTTAGATATGGTCCCAGGGAAAGTGAATATCTTCCTAATCGTCCGAGGTTTTCATGGGATGCCAAGACGGCTCCCTGGACCAATGGAAAAGGCAGTCAGGAAGGATATTACAAATCTGTCCGACTTTGGGAGGCTTTTCATGATGCACTTCCAGATTCAAACGGCAACACGATTCCGGCCACGTTACGAGCGATTTGTTTAAAAAACCAGCTTTTTGGGAGATCGAATAATCTCTGTGCCGGCATCAATGAAGAGATGCTATTAACAACAAATGGTACGAAAAATATTGTTGATTGCATCTATAAAATAGACGCCTTGTTATCAGTCAGCGAAGCATACCAGTCATTTAATGATCTGCTAAACTGTAGACGCGGTACATCTGAAACGATGAAAAGAATTACGAGTCCCGTGTTTTAGCTCAAATCGCAAAAATTGTATAGTACAGTAACTACATTGCCCGAATGCATTACAGCACTCTTGTTCAAAGTGTATCATTCAAGGCAGCTATGGCATCTTTTGATACCATAGCTGCCATGACTGATACACGTTGAATGAGCACGAATCTAGATTCTAAATCTGTCAATGGTGATTTTTTAAAAGCAATCTCATATAATTCAGTAGCAGCTGTAATAAAGCAAGGCGATAGACAGAATATTCAAAATGTGTAACCATCCATTGGAATTACTCGAAATGACTAATTTCACTTTTCCGAGTAAATCCTCTCTAATGTAATTTTGGACTGGTTGGGGCCCAGAAATCAAACTTTTGGATCTTACACTCAGGATCCAGTTCGTCCAATCATAATTGAAATCTGATTACTTTTTGCGGAGATATGATAAAATCATATCTCGTTGTCAAAGGCGCATAATTTATTTAGCAATTTAAAGAAATATTGTGATACGAAGTGCCGTTTTCAAAGGACGCCGTTCTGACGGGCGAGAACTTCCTTGACAAGGCAAGCACGTTTGTTTCCCGCATTAGCTGAATTGACAGTAGAAAATTCTGCAATATTAACCTGCATAGTAGAATCATTTATGACATTTCTCACATCCCGTACTTGATCAATATTCACGTCTTTTCGAAGTATTAAAATATCAGTAAAAGCTTCTGATGAAGAAATGATCTGGCGCGAACATAACCAGGTCTTGTAGCGCAGAATTCAAAACCATGATAACATGTGATGAGAAAATCCTTTGCACTTGTGTAATGAACGAGCACACCATGGCCTCGAGCGCCACGTAATTGTACACTTAGGCATCTAAGCCAATCAGAACT
>JAULBU010009435.1:0-24894 GCA_032358235.1 Odonthalia washingtoniensis
TTAAGTCTTGACAGAAAACCTGCAGAATAAACCAAATTCAAACGATCCTCCAGACCAGGGCATAGGATGCGTCCGCCTTCTATAGATGTGTCAACATATTCTGTACCAAGGTGACACCATACAAAGTGTTGATCTGGAAACTTCAAGTCATTGAACAAAGCAGTGTTTCTTTTCCTTCCCGCCACATGACTACCATCGACCATTCTATCAGCAACCCAATTGAAATTGATGTTGTGTAGGCGTCGAAGTTTATTATTATTTTGTATTGTTTTTTTGGCAGCTTTATTTGGAAGATCATTCAACCTGCCTCGCATCCGTGTGACTGTAATTTCTGGTAGTATCTATGTACGATGTTTCCTGGCGTCTTCCGACCACCAACATGCTTAAAACGATGCAGCATACCCCAATTGCAAGAAGCGGTCCCAAAAAAGTTCTTGTTCTACATATGTACTCCTGATATGAATGTGATAATACACATAGTGGCATCGGTAATGGAATAGCAGGAGGAAAATAGAAATGATTCAACCAATTAGGTGTGGTGGGATATATAGTTTTGAGGTACGGTACATTCTTGTATCTAATGAGTCAGATGGGACTATTCAATTTTACTTTTCCATGTACGTCTGCTCCAATGAGAAATTTTTGATGTTGCCAAATCCATTCCTTAAAGACTCAACAGTTCATCTCTGCACAACTTGAATGGAATTTCTTTTATTCCGAAGGAAGTTTTCCAATTGTTAACTGAGGCTTACTTTAAAAATAGGTCTATTTATTCCAGATGATATGCCTCAAACTCATCTCTTACACAAGCGCGGTCTCATTGCAGTAAGGACGGTATCAGGGAGCATTCGTATGCTTGGGAAAAATCTTACAAACGGTTATGAGCTTTTTGTGCACCTTTTTAACCTTCCAATTATGTGAGTCACTGCATATCAAACGTCGGTTCGTGCTGTTAACCACGAAACTATTGAAAGTCATATATCCCATTGGTACTGGTGTTTTATTCCACTCATGTTCACCACAGAGTCTTGAAATGCTTTTCTGTTGATTTCAATCGTTTGTAGACCGAACCAGTAATTTGACCAATCTGGGGATTGGTGGTGATATCTTCTCCGGGTGCGATGATGTGGCGGACACAGCAGAAATGTTGTAAATTGTTACTGCATGTCGAGCCTGTATTGAAGGGGGCATCATTCGATGTGATTCTATATCTACAGAAATTGCTGTTGTGCATGAAGATAACTTCATTATTTGCGTTGTGCTGAACTCTTACTTGAAGTTTCGGGCAAAACTTAAGTGTTCTCCTATTTAGTGCTGATGAGAGAAGATGACAAGAATTGTCCTTGGGACAACACATCTCCCATTTCTCGCCTTGTTAATGATTTACATTGCATTGTGTGTTTTTATATTATTATAATAAAAAATACGAATATAATTCTTATTTTTCTTATTTTGTATTTTAATATTATGAAAATACATAATGTAAATCATTAATAAGATATAATTATTTTACTGTGCTTTAATACGTAGTGGGATCCGATGTACGCAATGGCCCAATAATTTTCCTTCCCATTCAGAGACTATAATAATTTAAATCTATCTTTAAATGGGTTATATTAAAGATCGAAAATACTCTAAATTAAAAAAAACTCCAAGACATGATGGCAATGAGATAAACTATCATTATTTTAAAAAGTATCAGAATTTATCAACATTTAATACTTTTTCACATTGTCAAACTTGTTCATAATTGAATCATTAATGGACCCAAAATAAGTAAGAAATAACTACACAGATGTTGGTGACTGAAGTAACCTACTATCAGAATTCTGATACTGTAGCTTTTCCAACTTCAACCTTTCTTCCTCATTACGGTAAAAATCTCTTCAAGATTTATAACTACCTGTAGGGCCCGCCAAATGAAGAGTTTTCTTCATCATATTCCCCATACTTTACGACGGGTTCACTTACTATGAGGATAATTTCATAATGTCATACCCTGCTACTTGATGTTCGGCCAACATTTCCAGTAACTACATCACCACGTACTTCCTCATCTTCTTCCTCATCACTGAACATAATGTGATCATCTAAAAAGGCGGTACTATTTTCATAACGTCTAGAGCCCACACTCCCGTTTCTGCCCATTCTCATTGGTAAGTCTTCGTTTATATGACACGAGTTATAGATATGCAGCAACACTGCACAAACTTCACTACCCGAGGAACAGGGGCGATCTCGTTCGTTTGGAACTAATGCATCAAACAGATCTGCCAATATTTTTTGCTTATCCAAGGTCCAAAATTTGGGCACAGAGTCATCATCATTTGCCAGTAATACCCTAATATATGGCCTATTGTCAAAAATATCCCTCAACGCCAACGGAATAAGATAAATTGACGAAATTGAAAACTTATTGAACTTCAAAGGTGAGATAATACTTCCTTTTCGATGGGACTCCCTAGCGCCACGTAGATAATGGGCAGCCGCATCCATCAAACTCAGGAGATGTTTCCATTTTCTTACATCTGTTCCAATTGTTTTCGGAATACCATCGCCAAATATATTATTGTTGACAACAACATCGTGCTCCACGTATATTTGAATACCAGTCCTTTCCGTAACAAATTTTTCCTGAAGCTTTTTATTGTCGTCGTCTGCGGACGCATCGTTGGAATCACAATTTGTAGTTGGAATGTCTGCCAACTTGAAAGTTTTACACAAACATTGTGCATGCCACTGTCAGCTTAGTGACTCCTTCGATACTTTACCCATGGTTTTCATGTCATTCCAATGCATAAAATCATATGATATGTTTTCATACAGTAACAATGGCGCTGTACGTCCTGTACGGTGGAAAAACTGCGTCAATTTTCCATTCAACCACCAGGACACAAATTTACCATCATCTTCAGACGTAGGTTCAATCTTCTCACTAACAAAAAGTGACAGTCTTTTGGAATTGTTTAATTCAGTTAAACCAGGAATTGCTACTCTTCTTTCATAACCTTTCTTAATCTGTTCTTCTCCAAAATAATACACCTTATTTCCTGTTTCACGGTCCGTTCTTACTCCTTGTAACCATAATGGAAGTAGTCTATATTCACAATTGTTAGCGATGCATAAGGAGAAGCAGGAAAAATCCAAGCATATATTCATGTGCGTTTAGTATACAGTGTCAAAATAATGGCATCTTTGAACACACATAGCTTCGACCCTTCATCTTCATGAAAATTAATTCGCTTCTCCGCTGGCAAAACACAGAATTTAAATATCTTGAGCATAAGAAGAACAGATTAAATTGGTACTACATTGCGTATCCTCTTCTTTATCGCGGTACGGGAGACCACATTTGAAATGCTACTAATGTAAGACTCTTCACAGAATACTCTGTTCAGAGAAGTCAAACGCCGTATCATGACGATTCCGGACTTCTTCATTGGTATATGTCGATCCACAGTTCTATTGTCATTTTTGCGTCGCATTGAAAATTACCGCTTTTCAATAATTCCAAAATTTCAGCACCTTGTTTCTCGACATAAATTAAACGATCCATAATACTGTTCAAAGTATAAACATATGTGAGTCATTTCTGAACGGGACTTCCCTTACTTAACGAATCTACTACGCTATTTGAATTTCTATAAATCGGCGGCGGCCTACAATGAACTTCATTCAAGACGATCGTTGAATGTCGACGTTCGTTCATATTTCGGACACAATATCTCCGTATTTACCTTGTCCAATTTTCAGACGGTTGCCTTTCAAGTTGAGCACTCTCAGTTATAGGCTCTATTTACAAATATGTTTCATCCCGTCGAGCTCTTTTAGTTACAGTTTCGATTTCCAAATTTTCTTCATTATGACTAATATCATTATCACGTTTTTCCAAGACAAGTCCAGAACCTCCATTATCATCAGCAACAGAGGATGTAGATTTTTCTCTTGCTCTTTCAAGTAGCGGTTGCAGTTTTTGACTCCCCTAACGTTTGCAATATCAATTTAACCATCAAAGTTTTCTATCAATTCAGGATGCGTACTTGTCCCTTCTGATGTCACATTTTTAGTTGTATTCTTATTTGAAGCTGAAGTTATCTTGTCACTTGATCGCAATTACCCTTCATTAGTAGGTGTTCTGATTTCTTGTACATATCTAGTTGTCTCCTTTCTTCTAAATCCTACAGAAGTACCACATCTTGCTTTTCTACCTCATTTGAAAGTCAAAGGAAATGTTTTAGTTAGTTACTAAACCATTTTCTTTGACTTCCTCTCCAGTACGGACAGATCGCTTTGATGTTGGTGATACCCCGTTTTTACTCTACCACTCAAAAAACCTTCGTAACGTAGAATAAAATCTTTAATTGTCCTGTATGGGGGATTGAAGAATTTCCTGATAATGTTTGATGATGTGTAAGAAGTAGTAAAGTTGAACGTAGCTACTCTTGTGGTGAACAGGAACAGTTTAGATATACATAAATCAGTTACTTGAGGGAAAAGTAGGGTAAATCATTCAAGGAATTAACTTCTACAAAAGTTACTGAGAACGAATTACATTAAAGAAAACTATTTTTAAAATAAATATAGAATAGAGTTCATAATAATGAAATGAATTTCTTTCTTAAAGTATAGAAATATTTTTAATTTTTATCAAGATTAATTTTTATTTATTTTCTGGTGAATTTTATCTATAACCTAGCTCAATTATTTATCATACCGTGGTTTAATTTCCAATGTCATCGTTTCGTCCCATCTCGACTTTTCCGGGACCGTTGGTTTTTCCCATACTCTGCTTCCATATCATAGATTCACATCTTCGCACGCAACTTCCATTGAAAATTTTTAACTGATTGAGTTTCTCATCCCTCGCATGTATCATAAGCATCAACAAATGTTTAAATCTTCATAATACATTGAATGTACAAGATAAAGAGACATGCTTCGTAAATTTGTTCATCATTTCCCACAAATTTGTATCTATTGGAACAAATTTAGTTATCAATATTTGCTATTACCTCTAGGTTCGTACCTTCTGACCAATAGTAAGAATTGTTACCATTATCAACAAAGTACGGAATCTTATTGAACATACTGCAAAAGGGATTATGAAAATACCAAATACTCCGTTACCGCAAACATACGAAACAATACTTCTAAACTTTGAAATGCCTGATGGAGATATCCTATCGTGGAATACATTTTTGTGGATATCACTGTTGTCGAATATAATAAAAATATAAGAGCAGTCGCATCTGTGCAATTCGAAGAGGAATGTGATAATATTGGTCGGGTCTATCAAGCAGAGAAATAGAAAGTCAACTTTTTCAGTTATAATATTGTGCAAGCTTCTTCCGAATACAATTAATTCCCTAAGGCTCCTTAACAACATGGAGGCTTGGGAGCGCCACACTAATCCTACGAAAAGTGAAAAAAGTACATTGAAATACAATTCTAACGAAGCCGATATGAAGGGCAAAACTTGTATCAAACTTTTATGACATTCCCCTGCTAAGGACCTGGAAGCTTCCCAGGACAAATATGGAGAGGATATATCAAATTTCGATAATGTATTAAATACAATTTGTAGTGAGGTGAAGAAATTTCAGCATAGGATGAAATCTTTGGAATATTCAGAAGAAAATCGAGCATCTTAAATGCCCATACTGGAAACAAGGATTTATATGAAATCAAATTATGAACCGTCTGCACAATAGATTATTGGGAGAAACAGATAGGCCTTTTAAATCAATGCTTCACAGATGCCCAATTGAGATCAACGTCAATTGCAGCTTGGTTCATTTCAAGCATATAAGTAATGATATTCACAGAAATTTTGGGTCTGGCGTCCGCTATCTTCCGTCGCTTCCAACTGTTCTAAAAACCAATCCAATTACAACACCTATGCACGTTGTGTTCGGTGATTAATCTACTATTATTCAATGGATCGGAATTAAAACTGAAGAAAATATCACTTCTATGTCTGCAAGAAGAATCCAAAGGAAGGATGTTCAACTTTTACAAGTCATGGGAGGTGCCCAATGGAATTCTGATGATAAGATGTGTCCACTCCATTTTTTCCCTGGGCGAAGTTGTAATAGACGTTTTGAAGGTTGCGGAGAAGATAACAAGAGAAACGCATCTCCAAATTCTGAATTCGAAATGATTCCATCCAATCAGAATGAAAGTAAGACTCACAAATTTCAAAAAACTATTTCCATCCCGACAACGAAATGGTATATAGAAAATGGTGTATTCGATTCAAAATTCAGGTATCTAAAGCAAATAGCCGTTGTATGCATGTCTCCTCTGCTACCATCTTTGATTACGATGCATTCACCCTAACTTGAAATGCTTTTCCTGAACTACGGACGTTAGGCAGATCAGATATGGAATGTGTCGTATTAGGTCAATTTTCGTTTCATTTTCCTACTCTACTGTTTACTGGTCCCACAAAATGTAAAATTATTGATTCAATTCTAAACATTTTCACCCCATATATTTAACCAAATAAAATATTTTTATCTATAGTCAACTTGGTGCCACAAGTGAATTTTATTGATATCTTAAAACAGATCTTGATCATTTTTTGAAACTTTATCGTAGGTATATATATATATATATGTATACCGGTGCAAGAAACACCTGGCTACAATCTCAGTAAACATAAATTGGTACTAAAAAATGGTAGTGGTTCCTTAAAATCTTTATTGAAACATTATCTTTGGTACTTATACATCTTCATTGGTACCTTAAATCACCAAAAATCAATGAAAAGATTGCGGGGTTCAATCATTTTTTTGGAACGATAAAAAGTTACCATGAAGTGCTTGTAGAAAGTGCCTTCGTAGGTATCGAACGAAAGTAAGAATAGATGGGCACATATTGCGATGTAAGGTTGTGATGCACGACAAAAGGACACTAAGTCATGCAGTATAAATAGCATGTGATGCAATTTTAAGAGAGGTGCGCAATTGTATACCCGGGAAGAAGTGAACCCACTACTTTCCCCAATTGTGATTCCCAGTAGTTTATTTTGTGTAGTGTACAGAAAAGGGTGGAGATGTAACCGCAGAAGATGGGAAACAATGGGTGTGAATACAATTAAATTATATGAAAGTGACATGAAGATGTGGTTTGATAGTGGGACTACAGAGCCTGGAAAAAGATGGGCGCGGCGATGATGAGAAACGCGATACGAATAGAATATCACCATCAATACAATTTCCTCTTGATTCACTACTGGTCGTGCTTAATGCGTTTTCCGTTCTCTTTGATTAGACTCCTCCATAATTACGCGTGTAACCCCTTCTGATATCCTTTAGCTACTTTTCTCCTAATTTTTGAGATGTTGCCTTTGATCGAATTAGTGGGAGTGTTATAATTATAGTACTTTAGTACTTGTTTAGTCTTTTTACTTCACCTGCTCTACGCTGGTGATTCGAGGAGGTATAAGATTGTGTCTCTACAGTAGTATCCACACCGACAATGTGTTTGCGGTTGGGCCTATCGGTCGTCGCGAAGAACTCTGACACGCCGATGGTTGCTACACATGCAGGTTTCTCTACTGTGCTCTTGGTGATGTAGTTTTCAGACACTTCCTCCGTTGGGACGAATTTAGCGATTTAACTTTTTAAGGACTGAATTTCAGTAAGTCGGTTATAATCTCAGTAAGGGAGATTACCTCATTTTTTGTCATAAAGTAATGAAAAAAAAAGAAAAAGGGAAATTCTATAAGCAGGTGAGTAAATATGAATCCTATAATGATTGAACGATTTAATTACACTCCACTTTTGAAGAAATAGTATTATTTGGGAAACTGGGTTATGAAAAGTTCCAGTATCGGGTTTGTCAACATTGCATGTCATGTATTTTTAAAAAATTTGTTTTGAAATAGTGAAAACAGACGGCGAAGAATTTTATATTCGTAAGTGATGAAATTCCAGTATTAACTCCATACAGATGTCATTCAATTTATCAAGACACATGATGTACAAGTTGGAATTGGCGAACAAAGACAATAGAATTGTGAATTAGATTACTTCCGACCTGGAGGATGGGCAAGAGGAGGAACAGGCGAAGGCATGTGAGGAGATTGTGATAAATTGAAAAATGGAGAAAAAGGGGAATCAACAGGGGGTGATGTCAAGAAAAGTCATTGTTATGGTGGTGTTCCGGCGGAGCCTGCTACGATTAACAAGAAGAAGAAAAAACGGGAAAATGTAGTACAGGTATTGGAAGGTGAAATAGAAGTTTGTATTGTCTTCGGAGTGTCATCCTGCTATTGAAAGAAGTATGTAGATGATGTCATAAGCAAAACGGAGTCTTACATAGAAGAAGATGATACTGTATTTAATGGAAGTACAGTGTACGAAAAGCAGCATGCAAGAACTATATTTTCGAAAAGTATTGATATTTTTGCAAGTAAAACAGAATACAATTGCCTAATTGCGCACTAGAAGGGATTCGACGAGAATTGCCAGATATTGTCGGAAGTTATATGGGATTTAACGAGCAGTAAAAATAATTAACGAATAACAAACAGTATGTCATTTAATTGTTATTGTTAATTATTTAATTTGTATTAGTAATGTGGGTATGAAACGATTTGCTGAACATTAAAATAATGATGATAATTGTTTAAGTGGTTATGTGTATGTACTTGAAAGTATTTTTATTACGAACACCCGGAAAATGTCAAATGTTGTGATATGGTTCATGTAGCTTATGATGAACATGAAGATAGGACCACGAGAGTGCGACCGTAGAGAAAGGTACCGTGAAGGAGGAGGTAGGAATGAGGATGGAGATAGCAAGGAGAGGTGACGCCACTGAAGTGTACAAACGTTTTCAATGTAAAGTGTACATTGCCGAAATGTGTGCAACCTCCACAAATTTCGGCAATATACACTGTATATTGAAAAAGTAATCACCAAAAAACGCTCTGATAGAGTTTATTGGTCAATGAAGAAATGATAAGTGTAATTCCAAATGTTAATAATATGATAGTAGTTATTTTTCCGTTGCAGAGAAGAACCGTCGAGAATTCTTCTCACTGATTTCACCGAAGAACAAGAACAAGGATTTTTATATAAGATCCAATGATCTAACTTCTTCGACCACTGTAACCACCACGCCATGATCCTTCACAACAGCATCACCATCAACTGTTATATATGCATGCCCACGAAAATGTAGGTGAAAATCAACTTCAACGTCAACGTCAACATCAACATCAGCACGACCATGTAGATGAACATGAACATGAACATCAATGTTTACATCAAATTGAAGAGAAAGAGCATTAAGGACGTGAAAATAAACATATACATCAGTATCAAAAACAACAGCAACATCTACGTGAATAATAATAATAGCAGTAATAGTACTACTAGAATAGTAATAAAAATGATTCTGATGTTGAGGTCAACATCAAAATCCACGTTAACCTCAAGATGTAGGTCCAAATGAACATGAACATTAACAAGAACAGGAAGATGAATAGCAACATGAACATCATAAACATAATACTATTAGTATTAATACGAATAATAGTAGTAATAATAAGAAATATAATAACAACGATAATATTAATGAGAATGATATCAACATTCACATAAATCTCAACATGTAGATACTAATAATAAGAATGATGATAATAATAAGAAAGATATTTATAATAATAATTTTATCAACATCAACCTCAAAATGTAGATAATAATAGTAATAATAATAATAAATAATAATAGGAATAGGAATGATAACACCATCCACGTTAATCTCAACATGTAGATAACAAAAATAAGAATGATAATAATTATAAGAACGATAATAATAATAATGACATTAGCATTAACCTCCGCATGTAGATAATAATAATAATTATAATAATAGTAATAATAATAATAATAACCGTCTCTTATAGGTAACTGTAGTCATCATTTTGCTTTTGTAAACAATATTACGGCTCCTAGCCATCATCTCATTAATAATCACAACAACTCCTTGGGCGCCGCGGAAACAGAAGTGGTAGATTGAGCAGATTAAATAGTACTCGTACTAGTTATTCTTCATCCAACAGTAATGGGGTGGAAAGTTGTAATACTTAGAACATGGATGTCAGGACAGTGAGTGCTGTCAATCAGAATAGTCCAAGAAACGATCCAGTTATTACAGAAGTGGTTAGTCCCATGAACGACCTAGATTTGCCAACGAAATAAGTAAAACTGGAAGAATATATAAAACTGTAAGAAGATGTTCGCAAATTGACAAGTGGAAATAGAAGAATATATGTTAACATGAATGATTTCAAGTTACCGTGTATTGAAAAAACCGATGAACTGTTGAAGAAAGATATTTTAATCAAGGCCCTTCAATCTGAAATTATGAAATTAGAAACGAAAAATATCGACTTGAAAGGGACTATTCAAAGCCTACAAGTGCTAAATTAGGAACTGTTTCGAAAAATGTCTGTGCACAACAAGAACGGTGGAAAGTATGTGGACCGGATGATCAATGAATTACCTACGAGATATTTAGGGATTTATCTTGCAGTTGACCAGAGAACGAAGAAGTGGGGATGTTTGGAAACATGTGAGTTGGAACAAAATATAAATGGAAATGTAAGAAACTGGACCAATCGCTCGGAAACTTTTTTAGACAGTGGAATCAAACGTGTTGACGGATCAATGATAGTTCCAACTCAATTTAATATGCTTTGCAACTGCAAGAATATATATGTTACCTCTGCCAACAGCAAGAAAGATATTATCTGCACTTCACTCCAACTGGAACTGTCATGTGGAGAAAAATTATAAATCTATCCGACTGAAGAGTTGGAAAATGATGTTGTAGAAGAATTTTCCAAACTTGGCACTTTAGAGTCTAGATCAAGACAGATTCAATATGATTTCTCAAGGACGGGGAAAAGGGTTGCAAACAACAGATTGTTTGAAGAAATTGGGTATGTTTTGTTAATGGAGAGGTTTAATTTGAAAGAAGCTGGAGCAAAAGAAAGAAAATGGAAATAGATGTCGCGAAGAGAAATTTATTGAGAAAAAATTGAAACGGGGTATTAGACATGGCGTGGTGGCGCCCTGCCACATGCGCTGATATACAGTTACATGAAGAAGGTACTACAGCAGAACCTGATGGAGGAATTGACGAGAAGGAAGAAGAGAAGTTGAATGTATTTCATAACAAAATTAGTCCTGCAATTTTGCATGATTTCATGCGATATATACCCAATGAAGAACAAGGAAATATTGTGGAAGGGTCTATCATGAGTATTTCTCGGGCAGATGCGTAGATTTTTAGTTGCGTGAGATTGTTAACTGTGAAAAGATACCGTAGTGGGCTTTGCCAACAGGATTTAAGCCGAATGTATTCGGAATTTGTGAAACTAGCAACTGAACAGCTAATTGGAAAAATAAGATTGTTTGTAGAAGAATGGGAGCCCGGAGAGTTGGAAGTTCCGGATCGTGAAGTGGATGAAGAGGAAAGTAGTCTGAAATAAATGGAACGTAACGCCACAATAATTGTAACGACGAATAGTCCGAAGAAACATTTTATTGTTGTAAAATCGCATTGGTCTCGGGAATACATTGTAACAAAATGTGAAATTTTACATAACTATTACATCGCTGAAATAGCATCGGATTGAAAAAGTATTAAGAAAGTCGGAATTCCATATAAAGAAGGACATGTTCATAGGAATATATTCGAATGTGAAGAAAGTAGCGAATAAATTGAAAGAAGGGGTAATATTAGTAAGAAATAAAATGTTATTTTAAATAAAGTACTGTCCACTACGATGTCATGTGCGGAAATTGTCTTCTTCTGTTTCTATTTCTTCACACTTGAAAGAATGACGTTCCCTGTAGAAACTATTAATGGAAAACAACTGCTTTGGCCATGGAAATTTTTCGGTGAAAGAATCAGTCCTAAAATTAGACCTGAGCACATGTATTGATGAACAAATGATATAAAAATCGATAATACCGTACCACTCTCATGTATCCAAAATGTTTTCCATAGATTTTGTAATATCACGGGGTATTATGTAGTCAACTTTCTCAGATGTTGATCTACGAAAGTATATACAGCTCAGAATTTTGTCGACATTGTTCAAAACTTGAGTAAATTCCATGTATTGAACGAAATCCATTTATTTCTTGCATGTGGTGTGAAAAGTATTTATGGGGAATAAAGGTAGCACTTTTGCGATATAGTAAACCGAATTATTTGTATCACCACCATCGATTACATAGAAGCTGTTCCTGTTTTTCATGCTAGGGCCAAATTGTGCCGATGCAAAAATTCGTTCCGTGTTGCAACGGTCTTTTGACGGGGCGCTAATGCACTATATTTCTAACACTATCATGCTGTGTCAGAGTGGGGAGATGGCCTCCAATTATATATCCCGAATTGTCGAAAGAAACAGCAATTTGAGAGTTCGTAAAATTCTACGATTCCCCCTCTTCGGTTTCAACTCCACGAATCCTACCTCTACCTCGTCCTCGACCAACACCGTTTATTTCCACAATCTTTTTAGAACTAGGCCCAGATATTTCATCTACCACATCGTCCCTTCCGCAACTACCCACTCTCGCCGTTTTCGATGGGGTTCCGAACTTCCCACTGTTGACCCCGACAGCCTTTCCGAACGTTCTCTGGCGTCACTGCTATTCGCCATAACTGATTTAAGAACTTTAAATGACTCGCAATAACTTGAAGAATATCTTTTAGTTCTGCTACAACAATATCTTCAACTTTCGATAATGTAACAAGTTCCGACATAGGTTGAAACATCATGTAACGGCTATGATAGTAGATGTATACACCTCGCAGTAAAAACGGCACTACAATATTGCACTCGTCGACACTGTATGAAATTTCCACACCATATGGAGTTCGACTTTTTGCAGCAAAAAATTAATTAATTAAAGGTTACGCGCTTGCAACGATTACTCGCGTAAGTACGATATTAGATGCACCTGTTTCATCCATTAAGAGAATTAAATCAACAAAATGGCTACGCATCGCCGAGAATTTACGAACGGGGCATCACTCATAACAACCATCTTTACCGCTTCCATACCCAATTTACAGAATGTTAGGCCTATATCTGCCATGTCTTTTATATTCGTAACTTTTATAGGAAATAGTTTCATTTCGACCGTTGTCGTGGGTTCCATCCTGGTGCTACAAGTTGAATGGCTGCGAAAACGTCGAGGCGTATACAGACGACAATATAATTACCAAGAGCTCGTGACCCTGTGAATTCTGACTGAGTGGTAGGGTGGATGTACCTAAGGATTTTCTCCATTTGGGTGACGGTGATGTTGCTGGCACTGGTGTTGGTTATTGTTAAACCATTGAAATTTAGAGTCTTTTCTATCAACATGGACCGTGGCTTAGACAAGAATTTAGATGATGCATCTTATTCGTCATCCAAAAACATCTGAGTACCAAAAGAAAGCAAGTAATCAACTTGTAAAGTAGTCATGCTATACAACTTATCATTCACCCTGCGAACCAGTACACGCGGGTCGCCCTTCACCCGGATCATCCCCAGAGTCGTCAATTGGTGCATTAAATATGTTAGGTACCAATGCATACCTGACTCCGGTATGCCATACAATCGAATCATCACACGAAGGATCATGCCTGCAGGTAATCCTAATTTTATTGGGGCGACAATGTAAACTGGCTTTTCCAACTCCGTTGAGCTTTGCACATATTCCTGGATAATGTCGCGGGTGAAGAAATGCATGTTGGGTAACGACGGTGCGAGAGCGAGCAACAGAAGTTGCAAAAAACGTTTGACCGTCCGTTCCTTTGTTGAAATTCCGGTGGGGCCTTGGTCTTGATAGTTTAGGGAAACTAAACGGCTATTCTTACGCATACCGGTGCCGGACTTCTTCAACTTGTCTATAAACCTGGAACCGAATATGTGAACGCCGTACGGGACGTCCACTCTATTCACTGAAATGAATGTTCCGTTATCAATTCATCCTTGGAGTTCAGTTTGTCTCTCGTCATCTAATCTCATGCATACTGCTGGCGTTATAATTCTGTCTTCGGGAGGGTGTTCATCTTTATCAACTTCCCCAATTTGGACTTCACATACGGCTTGATACAACTAGATCGGAAGAGACGCCGGGCGCCTGGGGTTTGCACGTCGATTCGCCAAAATGAATCGACTAATTCTTCCCATTCGTGTGACTCATAAAGAGAGGGGAGAGGGGAGCGTGACGCAGTGAGAGAGAAGGAGAGGGGAAGAGAGGAAGTGAGACAGTGAGAGCGAGGGAGAGAGGAAGTGAGGAAGTGACACGGCGAGAGAGAGGGAGAGACGAAGAGACTAAGTGAGATGGCAAGAGAGAGTAAGAAGGGATGAGATGGAAGCATGTCGAGGGCGCATGGAGGAGAGGTCATCCTCGCCACGGTATGTCAAATGGTATCATTGACCATTTCAGGCCACGGTGGTATCAGGCAATGGAAGGAGAACAGGGTAGAAAGGGGACCAGACTATAAGGGTTACATTATAAAAAACTTGTCAAAAGAAACTACACATCACACAATTACTGTACATTACTCAAATTACAGTAACCACAATGAAATAGTATAGAAATAAAGAATAATACAATCAACGATACTCGTGTTTACATTTTATTAGAATCTACTGCAACAAATTAGAACATTGTCACTAGTGAGATTCTAATACACACGTGTAATAATTTCACAGCCCAGAGTCGACCCCGATCCCGGTATAAATAACATACCGACGAGGACGCAAAAGAAAAAATAAAGTAACACAGAAATTTAACGAAAAACCAAACCCGCAACAACAGCACGAACGCCCTCCAGCTTCAAACCCGGCGAAGTGGAGACTCATAACTAAAGCGCCTCAACTGATCTAATCGTCAATCATTGAGAGTAAATACAATCCATCACGAGCATAAAAACCGCGTAAGATGATCGTCTCCAACTGCAAGCCCAGAGTTGGTAGAAAGGTAGTTAATAACAGTTTAGTATCGTGACTCCGAATTCGTTAAGCCATCTAGCTACCGCAGAAATCGAGTCACCCCCAGACCAAAGAAGTATTCTCCTAGGTAGATCGCTTCACGCGTTTCTTGCACCACCCCGAACACTTGTACGGCTTCCACTGACGACCCACCCGGACTTGCTATCATCCCGTCTGCCCACCTACGCAACGATTTAGAATGACCTTTATTAACACCGTCATCATCATAGTATCACATTGGATCGCTGTACTTATCTCTAACATTCTAATATATTGCAAACGGCAGAACACACATATTGTCACTTTATTTTGCGTGGGCGTGAGGATCATTATCCTATTGAAGTGGTCGTGGGAACTACTACACGCATATGATTATCAGCGGTGACATACGGATCACCAATATACAATCATTTGAGCGCATACTAGTATATTTTGTTTACGTTGATACAAGTAAGACATAAAGATCACCATATACATACCGCTGTCGTTGTCACATCAACGCTGCACCCCCATTGTTTCCATAGGTAGTTACCTGCGTTAATATATATATCTCGTTAGGGCAATTCGACATTGCATGACTGCGGTTTCACCATCGATACTAATGAAACGATGTGGTCCTTCTACGTCTTTTCTCCCGTATAACATACCCATACCATCTATCCTGCCATCAATTGCCTTACAGCTTCTGATTATTCGACTGCCTTTGGGCCTCCGCCGCGTGACAAACAAAATTGGATCTTGCGCTTCGCTTTTCCATTGAGAACTTCAGTCATTGCCGTACCTATATCTTCAGCTCTTTTTCGTTGCGTTTCGGCAGGGGTCTGGCGTGCAGGGTGGGAAATAGTGCCATAAACCAACAACATCGGGCACAAGCCTTTTGGTCTGGTGATGTAATGTGTTGCGAAACAGGCCATCAAGAGGCAATCATCATTCGACAGTGTTTTGTCTCAATTATCACGAAGTGACATGTATGCGTTCCAAAAGGGGACGTGGTACCTTTCAACAATGCCTATTGAGCCGGGTTCTCAATTGGAGCTTCACGTATGTGCACGCTCTCATTTATAATGGCCTCTTCAAATTCCACGAACGTATAGTTCGATCCCTGGTCTGGAGCTGACGTTCTCAATTGGAGCTACACGTATGCGCTCGCTCTCATTTCGAACGGCGTCTTTAAATTCCATGTACGTATAGTTAGATCCCTGGTCTACAGCCAAAAAGTCTGGCGGTCAGCAGTATACTAATTACTACATGCGGCGGAGTTACTTCCATATATCCAGTGAAGATTGGCTTCGGAGGGATCGTACCGCTTTGAAGTAAGTGGCTGCATCTACCATGTGGACTACCGGCTTTCCATTTATCCACATAGTGTCTACTTGGACTTCATGGTTGAAGGAATGTCGGATGTTCTAAATGTCAATTTGAACCTGCGGGAGACGGCTGCATATAGCGAAAGTTCTACAATATTTTGCGATCTGTGTTATAGCTTTTGTAGTATCCCTGTCTGCTGTTCTACCGTTTGCACGTTTCAGCAGATTCCTCGTGGCCTTGATTGAGAGATGGCAGAAGGTGGAATGTATGTTCTGCAATTCATGCATGATGTAGAGTACATATGGATGACCCACCTCCTTCTACTTGTGCACCGAGAAGTAGTTAATAAAATGCAGTTGGTGACGGAGATTATTTTATGTGATGTATCTCTCCAGTAGGTTAATGTATAGATCATTGAAGATCATGTCCTTCATGCCTTATAATGATGGCGCTCCATCTACAAGGATCAGAAAATTTACATCAATAACTATACCAAGTTTCTTAAATGTTATTTGTATCCTAGGCTCTCCCATTACCTTGTTTAAACGACCTAAGCCTTTAAATGTTTTACCCGGAAGTGATTTTATTACTATTTTTAAATGGTAAGTTACACAATATGCATCGTATTGTGTAGTGCGCATTATGGAACACCGATTCGAACCAGTATCAATCTTTATGCCATCAAAACCCTGTCGAAACCCTCTTTCTCTCCTAAGATTTATTTGATGACTTTTGATGTCATGACCATCGGCCGTGGGTATCTGTTTTGTTTAGAGTGGGATGGCTAAGGTAAGTCCTTCTTGTACTTGTCATCATCTATAGTGGTTTTTGTGAAGTGTACGGTTTCTGGGGCTTTGTATGAATGGTTATTGGTCGCAAATACATCACGTGTACCCTTAATACCCAAATTCAAGTTTGATATGTGACCCAGCTTAGGTTTGAGTGTATGTATTCCTGTGTCCTTTTCTACCGATCCTGCTGTATGTAATTTATCATCATTTCTGAAGTCTATACCGTGTAAAAAGGCGATTTATGACAAGTGGGCTTCTATTTACATCATTTGTTGTACCGTCCAGTAACCATAGTGGGTATCATCATCGCTTAGGTAGTTGAACAATTGGACATGTCTATCATTCTCTTCCCTATTGTCTTCGGATGAGGACTCTGCGTTAAAGACAGCGTGCTGGTCGCCTATCGTGATGAATGACTTTGGATGCCTTGCTTTCAACAAATCCTTTTGGAAACCTCTTCACGCGAATTCTTATCATGTGCCATATGGTTCTTATTTCAAAGAAAGAACCCTTTAACCCCCAAATCCAGGCTGAGATCAATCTTCTTCTTTCACCATCCTTACGTCTCCCTCTGTTTCCAATTTTAACAAACGGCTTCACTTCTGTCCTAACATTTCCTTCAAAAAGTTTACCTAAGGATAAATTTACATCCGTTTCATCGTCTATATCGCGTGATACATTCATCGCAACACACGTGCTACCTGCGGTAAGTGGATTATCACTCAATCGGTTTGCTATGCGGTGGATGGCTTGCTGCGCCTTCCAAGGCATGCGGTATTTCAGTGACGATTAAATCTCTGGGATATCGACAGCAGTAAGGAGCTTATCTATCAGGTACCCGTCTCCGTGATACTTCTGGTCCAACTGCTTTTGGAGTGTCACCAACTTAGCTACAAAGTATAGAAAAGCTGCTACTTCAGAGTCGTCTGGGGGCTTTGCCATTTCCTCGGAGAGGCGAATTGTCTGCCATTTGGATAATATCCTCAAAAGCTGTTCAGAATTCAAATACCATTTCCTTAACATTTAGATCATTTCTTGGTAGGTGGTGTAGCTGTCGTGATAATCATCGAAGAAGTCGAGAGCGTCTCTTTTAGGCATTATTGGTATGGCTTTTAGCTTTTCGTCCTCTTTTATGTTGCAAATGTTCTTAAATGTCTTGAATATCCTAATGCTCCTTTCTAGATCATGTTCGTATGCTCCCCATACTTGTCTCATTGCTCAGATGCTTTGACCAGCCCGCTTAACCCTGAATCCTGTTTTTTGTGTGATCGTCTTCATTTCTGTCTGAAAACTTGATGTTTGCTTGTCTCTAGGGGTTGGTGGTTTCATTGGTCGGTCGTAGCTGACTTCCTTCTTGAATGGGAACTTCCCCTTTCCATCGTCATCATCCGAGGAAGATCCATTATCATCGTCGTCAGGATTCCCTGAAAGGCTCATCATGTTTCCATGTTTATGCTGGCTCTGATTTTCACCTCCGTCCTCATCCTCCTTTATAGGATTTGGATCAATGTCTTCATGGTTAGTTTTTATGCCAATATCTACCTTGTTGTTACTATTATTATTAGCATGATCGTCATCTTGCCATCGTACGATCTACCTTTTGGTTACGTTCATCTGCTCGGGTGGTGGCCCATATCCTGTCAGATATCTTTGGCATTACGTGTTTCTCCCTGTATAATACATCAATAAATGCCTTACCCCTGGTACTACGTCCGCTTTGGTCAACATGAACATCCATGGCAAGCAAGAAGTCCGACCACAATATCGCCATTGGCCTTGTCCAGGTTCGTACCGCTTTCGGGCAAAACGCTGTTCGAAATTCGATCTACATCCTCTCACCTCTCAGGCCTGTCTGTATGTACTCATAGAATATTTCGCGTGTATATGTGTGTACATTTGTCACGACTGGTCGTATTGCTTTCTATTTGCCGTGGGAGGTGGGTGTTCTGGATCGTCAGTCATCAATGTATATGCTGATTCGGCTTCCTCTTTATTTGTGGTGACGTCTTCGTCTTCAGTCTCTTTTTCTTGCATCAACAATGTCATATTGTCATCTGTTTGAAATCTCCTTTACGTGATTAGTGGGTTGAGTTTCTGCCATACTTGCATCTGTTATGGTGCTGAATTGTGAGTTTGTGACCGTAGTATTAGCTGAAATAGTAATTTTCTTTCCTGGATGCTTCACGCAGTTCGGAGTTAATTTAATCTCGGGAGCAGGTATTCCAGATTGTCTTTCGGATTGACGTCTATCGTTATCTATGGCGCGATTAGTGACACCTCTCCTCCCTGGGGCCGTCATATTTGTTCTTCCTTTCAACAATTATAACTGTTGAGGACTACTCGAGTTTGACAATCACCTGCTTCTTACTTTGTCATACAGTTCTCACTTGTCCCTCTTTCTCTCTCTCCAAAAAATGATCCAGCTGCGTGGTTCCCACATTCCTCTCCCTTCCTTTGTATCCCTTCAGTAGTCTCAAGTCTTTCTCTTCGGGAATCAATTCTTTTCTTATTTCTCGCTTCTGATTAGCTCGTGCTTTTCTGGATTCTCCCTCTCGTCCAATAGGAACGCGGTACGGGGCTTCGTATGAATTGCGTGCTATAATGTAGCATTATGTCCCGGCCCTGGTTTCGCTGTAGGATTAGTAGCCGTATCGGAGTACACTGACTGGTTATAGTTTGTATCATGCCTAACCTTTCAGCTAGTGGTACTGGATGACGTCGTTGTTAAAAGAGTTCGTCTTCTTGCTACTGCAATGGTACGGGGTGGGGTTAGTTGTTTGGTAATCGGTAACTTCTTCACTTTTTACTTTCCTATCAGCCCGGGTTGGTATCTATACCCTTTTACGACTAACTTGTCGACAATTTTTCCTAATCGTGTAATATTATCTCAATCTATTAATTCGCAGATTAGTGCAACATTAATTGTTCTAATCCTTATTAAACGTGTATAGAGGGAAGTATACTATGAAGTATACTATACGCTATACTGTACTGTGTACTGTACTTCCGTTGCACTGTATTCCCGTCACATCAACCTGTCGCTATACTGTACTGTGTACTGATTTCCGATGCGCTATATTTCCGTCATTCTAACCTGTCGCTGAATTTACGAGTTATCTGCCTCCATGACATCCACCTGCCCCTCCTCCAATTCCTATCCTATCATCCCATTCTACTTCTTCGACACGTAAATCGTAACTAATCAATTGTAGAAACCCCTTTACACCCATTTGTTTTCGTCATCTATAAAATCATAGTAATATTGTGAGCCAAAAGTAGTCTAGTTCTAGAGCTGTCCCTTCTTCATTACAAATCATAGTATAACAGTTTGCAGGTAGGCTACTACTTTAGAAACTGAAAGCTCTCAACAAAACATGCAGTACAAATTGTAATATCGGAAACAATAACTAACAAATGACTGTAGTAGTGATCATTTCACAAACTACTTGAACGAAATTAACCTTTTAAAACATGATACTTCTTTAATATCAGGATACACTAACAAATAAAAAAAAACAGGGAGCAGATCAAATTGAGTTGAACAGTTATTAAATTTCAACACCACCACTTTCATACATTCATTTAACCATTCACTTCCTTTCCAGATAATTCCTCCCAATTTAAGACGTAATCTCTGTACAGTATTCAACTGACGGTACTTGCTTTGAGAGTAATCTCGCATCAAAGTCAGCGTCGCAGCTGATGTTAATAACTTCTTCTACCTCCTTCCTTCCAACACAAGATTCTATGATACTTAAAGATTCAGTCAACGACTTGTTTAGCACATCAGCTTTGCTCTTGTCCATTTCATGTCCCAGTTCCGTTAATGGACATACGGATTTAGCTATAGTTCCACTACTACCAGCAGTATTTTAGCATCCATATTGTTGTCTATTGGAACAGTTCATGATAATACGAGATTTTTCTGTTGAATTTCCTGTTGAATTATCTGGTTCAAAGCTAAATCTGTGTTGTGTCACGTCAAGAGTTGGGTGAATAGGTGCATATGTTATTCCCTATTAAAATTTACCACACGACACAATAATTACATAAACGACTGAAATTTATTTCGTACATTGCTTATATATTTCAGAGCCAATATCATACATCATGATGTATCCATTTTTTGCATGTTATGCATCTGGATCCCCATTCCGAGTTTTTAAGGCTACATTACTTGTGGTGTCTTCTGAGATATTTCGAAGAAACCACGCCATTTAATTTATAACATACAGATGACAGAACGCTTACGTCCACATTTAATTTTGGAATCCCTTAATTTTTGGAATTGCTTTATTTTCGGATTGAGACCTTTTTTATTATTCTTGATTTTCTTGATTTTATATTAAAAATCATATTGAAAGTTTTAATGGCAATAGTATTTCTTCAATTTATCAACATTTTTCAGATCGGCCGTTACCATAATTCAGTGCGAGAAATGACCGTTGTGTGGATTTTTCAGTTATTAAAAGTTCAACTAATCAGCAATTTATGTGACGATTTCGTACAATTCCACTACCTACTTTTCTCTCATCAGCGCACATTTCCTTCAACAAGTCACAACTATAAGGGATCAACTTACAACGATAATCCCAACACGATGACAGTTCACTCATTCTGGACATTCAACAGCGACTCGTACATGTCAGTTCCTCTCGCGATGAACTTATTGCATGCTTCAACATTTTAGCACAGGTAAGTATTCATTAAGTATTAATTCATAAGACCGTTTTAGTATAACTCTATTAAGAATTGTTAAACTTCGTCTACCTTCACTTCTTCTTCTGATTTTCATTTTTTCGTTACTTCTCTTCTTCGACTATCCTGGTTCGGGTAAATAGGTTTCTTTTCATTACTCTTCCGTTTATGGTTTTATATTCTAATTCACATTTCATGATCTTTTCATATTCAATTTACTAACTTTTGTTATATTTTTTATAGTTATTAATGCCAATTTTATGTTTCTGCAGATCCATATGGTGCATCTCTTGACAGAGAACAGATGGATATGAGCTTGAACAATTTCGTTATATATATCTAATATAACAAGATATATAAATATATACTTATTGGATGCGTTTCTTGGTCTTTGCTTATGGAGTTTCTCATTCTTCTTTTACTGCATAGTTTCTACTTCCTTTCAATTTTCCCTGTTCCATACAATTTGTCATAGCTTCGATGTATTCATATATAGTATAAAAAGATACATTAATATATACTTATTTGATGCGTTTCTTGGTCGTTCATTATGGTGGTTTCCTTCTTCTATTACTACATAGTTTCTACTTCTTTTCACTTTTCCCTGTTCCATACAATTTTTCATAGCTCCATCTCTATCAAGTTTTTATTATTACATCCCTTTGTTAGTTTTCCTTTTTCTTATTCTTATCAAATTGTTCGATTTGGTATCGCATGACGTCACAAATAATAAAAATATCAATATCGTGTATACCATAATTGGTAAACATGTATTGCAATATATATTGCTATTATTCTATATATCATTCCCATATGACATCATATAATTCCTACATATAACAGATATATACATTAGAAAACGCAATAACCATCCACTTTCTTATTCATGAAATGAATGAGAAATGGATGAACCATTGACGATTGCGTACGGCATATGAATGAATTAATGCAGTGTACATACACTCAAACGTTCAACACATGAATGTAAAAGTCAATCTGACTTACATTACAAACTAAATTTATCGCAGTATTATATGAATGATTCATTCAACGTCTCACACACAATGTGTAGTTATGAGCCTAGATGAGATGGAGAAAAATATCCTGTGTATGAAAGAAAATTTCCATGGCACATTGGTGTAGTTTTTCAAGCAATGAATGTTGGCTGGTATTATTTCTTCCATTTATTCTCCGCCGTACGTGAGTAAATTTCTATGCCTCATACATTAAAACATACAGTATCTGTATGCGACAGTTAATTCCCCATACATTTTATCTTCAAATTGTGTAGATTTTTCCTCTAGTTACCATCTGTAACCATGAAAACACTGTAGTTTTCTGCATGTAACAGTCGAATCTGTCAGTAAAATCTGGCTAATTCTTTACTGGTTAAATTCTATAAATATTAACTACGGTAAGGAATTCAGGTATAGAATTAGACGTGTTTTATTCTCAATGGTTCGTTCTGGTTTGTCTATGCCCACGTTCGCTGCCTTTTCAAGATTGAGTCGTGTCCCTAATGCAACGTTGTATCTTTGCGGTCCCGGGTCTCTAAAGGCACGATAATACCTCCCGTTAGTTTTGATTGAACAAAACTGACTAGTAATCGGTAGGATTACTGTTTCTCTATTGCCGAGTGTTGTTCCACCGTAGGCGGGTAATGGGTTACTTTCGTTATCCACGCTGGGTTTGTCAATTGAGATACTATTTGATTAAATTTTAATGTCGTAAATGTGTCTGAATTCTCTATTTGATTCTCGTTTTCGTTCCGGTTCGTATGTATAGCTTTTGGGTTTTGTTACCGATGGAGCTGGAATTCAAAAGTAAACTTGTAAAATATTATTAGCTATAAAACTAATACAGTGATGAATAGCTAAGTCAGACGAGTACAGTGCAGTCGGGGTGTCAAATTTTGCGAAACTTGGAAGTGTAAATAGCCACGTGTAAAATTTGGGCGTACTCCACTTGTGTGTTGTTTGGCTTAGTAAGTTATCGTGTTATACCTGTTGTCTGTATTCGTTGTGGCGAGTACAGGTTTTCCCAGGTCTTATACGCTCCTGCTTCGGAAGTGTAGTTTGATCACCCTAGGCTTCGGTGTGCTCGTCTCCGTCGGTAATCATCATCAATTATCATCATTGGTTAATCGTCATCATTTAATCATCATTTAATCATTATCATTTAATCATCATCATCACCACAATCATCAGCATCCGCCATCATTATCATCTTCATCATCTTCATTTTTCGTGAATGCCGACGATACCACCGACGCATTGATGACAACCGTTCTTGTGACGAGCGGGAAGGAGGAGAAGTCGCAGACGAAGCGAGACGACGAGAGAGGTGACGAGAGAGATGAGAAGACAGGTGACAACCGGGAAGGAGGAAAAGAACCGAGGAAAATGGATCGTCAAAAGGGACAGATGTCGAATCGTGGCTGCCGAAAGACTATTCAATACGTAGATATGTCAATTTATCAGTAAGGGGTTGGTGTGTCAGGATATTACTTTTACTCGATAATTGCATAAGTCACTCGTAGCCCGTAGATTACGATTATGATACTATACCTTTGCACAGTTAAGTTGCTTCGCGGGCTGAATTTCGGTTCCACGCTACGTGTGTCTGTCGACTCTGGATTTGCAGTCGACAGGGGATCGGGCTCACGTTGCTCTCGCGTGGTGGGGGGATCTCCTTTGCTCCGAGATTTGAGTATTAATCAACCGAAGGCGAATTTTGTGTCGAGTTTCCTTTCACCGGTTGTGAGCCTATCTTTCGACTTCGTCGGGGTTTTGTTGGCTTCCCTGTTGGAGGTTGCCGTAATGAGATCAATAATTGATAAAATGCTTAATGTCTAGCTCTTCTTTATTTTTCACCTGCCCGACTCGGTTCTGTTATAAATACCAGTTCCGAGATCGGTCTGAATGTATTTATAACACGTGTGACAAATGTCACTGTCAGTAAATACTAACATAATAAAATTACAAATTGACTCATTCAATCTATTTGGTCATCTCTAAATAGTGTGAACACTGAATTCAGTAAATGCGATAAATGAATGTGGGACCTGCATAAATTACT